>PVIH01006686.1:82353-108410 GCA_004025045.1 Sigmodon hispidus
TCCTCCTCCTCCTCCTCCTCCTCCTTGTCCTGTTCCTCCTCCTCCCCTCTTTCTATAAAACTGCCATCTCTGGGCTTGTTTAAGCTTGTTCTTAAATTCTTCTATTAATGAGACTAAGAACTCTAGCAGGAGTCCCCAGTTTCTCTGGTACATTCAAGTAACACCAAAAATAATTCCCCAAATTTCCACCAATGTAAATTTAGGTAGAACTTTAGAAATTTTTACAAGTAGAAGTTGTGAAATACAAATGTGTATACCATTTAAATGAAACCAAATTATGGGGAAAGTAATGCTGGGAGAGAGCTCAGACAGAATAGCACTCACCACACAAACATGGGCGCCTAAGTTTGATCTTCAGAGCACACTTACAAATCAAGATATGATGGCACAAACTTATCACACTATCCGTGGGGAACCAGAGCCTGATAGTACCTTAATAGTCAACCAATCCAGACTAATTAGTGAATCCTGGGCTAGTGAGAGACTCTGTCTTAAAAAACGAGACAGGCACAACTTGAGGAAGAATTACATTTGAAATTGCCCTCCCTTCCACACATATGTGCACATATTTGCATTCATACCAGCTCACATAAAGGACACACAAGTAGGAATATATGTAAACATACACTCACATGCATATACTTGGGTGCACACACACATATACACACATAAAGAAAAATTATATTGAAAAATAATTCAGAATAATAAGCCTATTGCGATTCAATGATGATATTGTTTTTCAAAAACAAAATAGAACCATACAAGCATATACATACTACAAGAAAATAGCTTTTTTTGGTCTACATAACAGTCACACCAGAGTGGGCACATACTTTCTCATCACAGTCTCATCTGATGCTTATAGCACTTTAGTGAGGATCAAAATAGTCATGACCAGTGCTTAGGGATGTAAGAAAGATGTATATAAAAAGGTAAAGAAAAGAAAAATTACAGAGAGAGCCTAAGAGTGCTTCTTGGTAACTTAAAGTACCTATAATTAAAAATAATTATAAAAAAATGTGATTCAGCCCAAGACAAAAAAATATTTTATCAGAAATTGATGAGATGTTCAAAATACTTTGCCTTTAAAGATGGCCAAAGAGTTAAAAGTAGCAGACAGGGTTTGCTCTGGTTTGCTTCCTATTGTTATACTAAACACCATGATCAAAAAAACTTGGGGAAGAATGGCTTATTTTATTTTACAGATTATAATTTATCATTACAGGAACTCAGGGCAGGAACTTGGAGACAGAAACTGGAGCAGAAGTCAATGAAGAATGTCGCTTACAGACTCGCTTCTCACAGCTTGCTCAGTTTGTTTTCTTATATACCTCAGTACCACCTGTCCACCAATGGTACCACTCATAGTGGTCTGGACCCTCCCATATACACCTTTACTAAAAATAATGCTCCAAGTTTTCCCTTTAGGCCAATCTAGTGGATACGTTCTCATTTGAGAATCCCTCTTCTCAGATGAAACAAGCTTGAGCCAAGTTAACAAAAAAGTGACATAGCATAAGCTATTTTTATAAAGATACATCCATCATTTACCTTTTCCATTCCAGAGATTATGAAATGATGTCTAGGAAAACTGTCTCACTTTAACCAATATGTGATTCTTCTCTTCTCTGCAAGGAGGGGTCAATAAACCTTTTGGGCCTATCCAAAGGGTTTTCTTTTAAAGTAGAGTTTTTCTCTTAAATAAAAGTCTATTTAAAATAAAAGAAATAGTGATCTGTAATCTCCATAAATTGATGACATGGCACTTTAATTTGCTATGGCACAGGGTTGTCAATGTGGCATAAAGAATACTTAAACCTATTTGGAATCAGCCTCCCTGTTTTATACAATTGTAGCATGGAATAATGTTAAGTAGGCTGTTGATGAGACAAATAAGCATGCTCTATTAATAGAAAAGATACATAGAGGAAGGCACAGAAGTTGCCTAAATAGATTGTTCAGCACTTAGATTTGAACATGACACCTAGAAAGTTCTAGAAAGCTATGGAAAGCACATGTTGAAAATAGGATTTTGCAAAGAACTTACTTCATTCAGAACTAAGTGATGGTAGAGATAGCATGACATTTAGGAGTGTAGACAAAGGGTGATTGTATGCCAACATACAGATTGATAAATCACTTCAAGAGATCTTTACAAATCATCTTTTTGAGAAGTAAGCATTGTTTATTTTTACGATGACAGCATTCCCCTATTTTGCTCCTGTGCATAGGAAAGATAAAGTGGCATTATTAATCATCTTTGATTATAATGAATCAACAGTATTCTAGTGATGACAAGGGCCTGTATATTTTAGGGGTGAGATGCTTGCTGACAATTAGCTATTAAGAACAAGAATCTTAGGTCACTAAGATGACGTGTGATTAAGGATGATTGCCACCAAACTTTATCTGATCTCGGTTTCTGAAACTTACATGAAGAATCAGCTCTCTCAAGTTGTTCTCTGATATCTATATGAACTCCATAGTATGTACAGCACCCTCACCAATAAAGAAATAAATATAAAACATAGATATAAGAAGAAGCACCTGCATTGAGTCTCTACAGAATTGCAGAATCAAGAACACTTCATGATTGCTATTGAAATACTGATAAGAGAGGCCTCATCTTATAGGTCATATTTTAAATAAACTGTGACATAAGTAACAAAACAGATGTATCAGAGATACCTCTTATGTTATGATTATAACAGTAAGCACGAATTTGATATTTATAAGACATGAAATAGTATTTTGGGTACATTCTGTGGAGTAGTATTTTGTCAAAGTTACTAATTTTAATTGCAGCTCCCCAGGAGTGTTTTATATTTTACTCTGTCACTCATGGTCTATTTTAAATTTGTATGAGTTATTTGTTAACTATATATTTTAAGGAAATAGGACATGAGCAAATCAAGTTTTGGGTTTCACATACAAAACTTTTTGCATTGACTACATAATGGCTTTGCCATTCATTCTCAGATTTCAAGGTAGGTGGGTATTCTCCTTTTATGAAATGACATTTAAATTATGAATAAGGGTTTAGACAGGATGATAGATTTGTATAACTCAGTTTACTAAACAGAAATCCTGTTTTGAGAATTACAATAAAATATCTATAACTTACAAATACACCTAAGAAATAAAATTATCCAGCTATTTTTAGTAACTCATTTTTTTTCTTTGTTTTAAACTGATAAATTTTGGACTGGGATGTATCTCAGTAGTAGACTGGATAGCATGCAAAGAACCTCTGACTTTTAATCTTAGATACAAGAAAAAAGAAAAGGTATAAAATAAACCTACATACCAACCTAAGGTATCTTTTTTACTTCAATGAGTCATAGACTCTGTAGACAACTTCTGATGAATATGTAGGAATGTTAATTAAATATATGATCTCTTAAAACTTAAAGAGAGCCGATAAAAGAAAAGAAATGGTCAGGGGCTGATAAAATGGCTTAAAGTTACAGGAACTGCTCTCCAACCAACAGCAGGAGCTTGATCATCTACATTCACAAGGTGGAGAGAGAAATAAATTCTTAATAGTTGTTCTTTGGTCTCCATACACATGATGTGCTCTTATGTACCCACACATGTACACATAGGTACACTCAGGCACACACACACTAAATAAATTTCAAATTCAGCAAAATATTAAAAAAAACCAAATAGCTTTAGCTTATCCAACATGTTAGTTAAGATAGTGCATTTCTTTTCTGATTATTGTTCAGTCTCATTCTATTGAGTTTAATATTATTCTATTGTATCTTCCTTGTCTTCTATACTATGTTCTGTGTGTCTCATCTGAATTCTTTTGATAGTAATTACTAGAGAGTTGAGGTAAGGCCAAAACCAGCTCTCAGTCACATGTGCAGATATGCTGCAAGAATGAACAGGAATGCATGGAGGATTGAATGCTGTACCTAGAAAGTGGGAAGCTCCCAGGCAAGGTGACTTTCTATAAATTGCTGTCATGATGAACCTGTTAGTGGCAAAAGGAATACTTTAGAGGATGCCTGACATCCTCTAGGAATCTGAAGGTGCTAGGTGTTCAGTGATGCCTTTTACTGGTTCTGTTTTATGGAGCTAATTGCTGTGATGGGGCTAAATTCAGCTTACTTACAGACTCTGGGACCTCCATATTTTATATTGAAAAGATTATTGTATAAATACTGTAGTGAAACTATAATATGTGAAATGATTGCATTCTACAGGAAATTGTCCAACCCCTTTCCTGTTGATTTTTTTGAGACACTGTCTAATGAAACCCAGGTTGTTTTCAAACTTGAGAAGTAGCCAAGGACGACCTTGAACTGCTGATCCTCCTGTCTCTTTGTTTCCATTCTCCAAGGGCATTTGCCACCACACAAGGCTAAAGTCTTCTTTATATACAGTAAATTCCTAGCTTGGCTTGCTGGCAATTGATGCCCATAAACAACTAAGAGACATTTACAGAAATTTAGGCAGTGACAGGCATCTCACCATTTTATTTGTTCTGCTTTGTCCAAATTGTAAAGCATAAATTTATGTCTTTTTTTGTAAACAAACAGTGAGCCTATGGGTTCTTTCTACAATTATATAGCTCTCCTAAAATAACACAATAAAGAAGACTAGGCCATAATCTTATATGCAAATGTTCTATGTAACACAGTACCGTGTGCAATTTTATATGATGAAAAAAATTAAAAAATAGAAATATGAATAAAAGACTTGAAAAAAATTGGAAATGAGTAAAAAATCAAACCAAATACCAAAATCTTTAAATATATGATATAAGTCAATTTTAACTGTGTTTCTTAAAGAATTAGCATAAGAGAACAAAATCAATTCTCATATAATCCATACAAAGAAACCATTGGTGATATCTCCCCTGCCAGGTAAGTATCATCAATGGTTTCTTTGTATGGATTATATGGTGTAGTATCTAGTTTCTACCAAGCAGAGACATGATCCTTTCTGTAGTCAACACCACACTCACTGACAACAGCACAGACATTCACCCCCAGGTCTTATTTTAAAAAGCCCACCATGATCCCATGTAACAAAGTAGGCCCCACAGATAAGACACACCAGGTCAATCTATTCTTTGGGTCCTTGATCTAATTTAGCTTGGGAATGGAGAAGTCTCCTACAAAGAGAATTGAGAATGAACCAGAGTTTTGTCCTGACTGTGTCTTGTTTTCTTAAGTCATTTTCAAAGTCAGGGTTGGGAACAGGAGCTGGAGGCTGGGTGAGGAGCACTGTGTAAGAAAAGCTCAGCTGTGTGTTTGTTCTAAACTACAGAAATTGTAAAAGATGAGCAAGGAAGAAAAGTCCAGAGTTGTTCTCTGAAACAGTTCTTAGGGTCAGCCTAAAGAAGGTGGAAGGCAGGCCCAGACCCAAGAGGGAGTACTAAGAGTGGAAGAAGGCTGTAGAAAAAAAAGTCTATCCACACAAGACAGCCATAAATGATGTAGAAGGCTATACAGCAAAACATTCCAACAATAATGTTCAAGAAGGAAAATCTCCAGGACACAGCAATGGATGTGAATGTCATATTCAATAGGTGCAAATGCATTGCTTGTGGGACAATAATAATCAAATGCACACTGAGAGGTCATGTGACTCTGTCACTATAGGGTCAGATGAATATCAGATGGATCATGTAAAAATTAGAGATAGATTGCAGTGATTTATATGTTAGGAAAGAATTGATCACCAGAAAAAAAAATGAAGCTAACTTGACTGAAAAAAAAATCACAATTCTTTTTAAAATTAATGTTTAGTAAGTAATCGTTTTATTTCATCTTTTACTGACTTTAATGTTTATTTTTTGTATAACATATGTTTTAAGTTGATGTCTGAATAATCAATACAATTGATTATAGTTCAAGGATTAAGAGGTCTCTCTCTATATATATATATGCATAAATATATATATGTATATATAGCTACTTATATCCATGTAAGTAAGGTAATTTGAAAGCAGTGCAGTGGGATATTTGGCAATGCACTATAAAACATCTATTTATTTACTAGTTTGTTTGTTGTGTGCATATGTGCTGTAGCGCAGGTGGACAGGTCAGAGGACAGCTTGTGGAGGCTACTTCCTTTTTTCTATGTTGGTTTCACATACTGATTGAGATTGTATGACTTGGTGGGAAAAGTCATTGCCTGTGGAGGTCTCTTGTTGGTTTAGAGTCTACTTTTAAAATTATTTCTAAAATAAACACACTTAGAAAATATATACACACACACATATATATACCTATTTATGTGTGTATATAAAATGTGCAAAAATGTGTGTATGTATGTACTGTGCATATACAATAACAGTACTATTAAACTAATGTTTTGGTACATTTATAGTCTGTTCTCACATCAAACCTCACATTCATTTTTATTTATTTTTCCCCATCATGGTGCCGAGGTCGAATGTGAAGCTTTGTGCAGCCAATGGATGGGCTCAGACACTGAGTCCTACCCATAACTCTTCTTTACTTCAAGAGCTATGCCTCTTCATTGCGGAGAGTTGGAATACAAAGAAAAGCTTGTTTTTAGATTTTAAAAATTATTTGGATTTCTGCATAAGCATGTGTATTTCTGTGTGGGTATGTGCACTGGAGTGCAGGTGCCTGGTGGTGGTGGGGGTGTCAGGGGAATGCTTTGAATCCCCTTGAGCTGGATACAGGCAGCTCTGAAGCCCCTGACATGAGTCTCAGCATTTAACTTCATCCTCTGAAAGAGCAGTCCCCTGCCCAGTGGGTTTTTTGTTTGTTTGTTTTGTTTTCTTGGTTTGTTTTTAATGTGCCTTCCCAAATGTTCCTGTCTTATTATCTTGACCTAGTTTTAAACCCAGCTTTAGTTTTTGAGGTAGCTTCTTAGGAAACCAGAGCACAAGCAGAAGTTCTTAAAATGCAACTCAGAATAGACACACATTTAGACATGAAAACAGGGAAGACTCATGCGGAAACACATTGAAATAGGTAAATAATGCAAGAAAATGTGTTAAAATAAATTTCGTTAAGGAAAAGCATAGCACATTGAATACTCCTCTTTTAATTTTATAAATAACTTACACTTCATTTGAATTGATGCAAGATCCAGTATTATACAGTTACCTACTGAATCCCATGTAATTTCAATATTAGAGAGATGAGAGACTGAGAGAGAGAAAGAGAGGAAGAGGAAGGGGGGAGGGGAGAGAGAGAGAGAGAGAGAGAGAGAGAGAGAGAGAGAGAGAGAGAGAGAGAGAGAGAGAGAGAGAGAGAGAGAGAGAGAGAGAGAGAGAGAGAGAGAGAGAGAGAGAACAAGTCATCATTCCACTGTTCACTCTGTATGTAAAAACAACTTAAAACCCTGGAGTGCATTGTAACTGCATCTGGGGTTTATAGTTTGAGATGAAGTAATAAAGCATTATGCAAAAGCAGTCAGTTGTAATTCAAGGCTTCAAATGCCTATCCAGCCAATTACAAATTCAGGAGGATTCTAAAAGATTTAATAGACCTGGATCTTTAATCTGTCACAAAGGCAATGCCAACTTTAGGCGAAATGGCAAATCCTGAGCTGGGCAAAAATGAAACTTGCCTGAAGGAGCTTTGTTGTAGGTCTTCAATGAATTGACTAAAGCATGCTGAGGATTTTCTCAGCTGCTCTTGGCTCAGCAGGATGGAGACAAAAACAGCATGGGAACAGCAGAAGGTGGGTAGATAGCTTCAGAAAGGATGAAGAGTAGCAGCAGCTTCAGCAAACAAGGAACTATCAGACTTATTGGAAGAGAGTCAGATTGGAAGCCAGGCGCACAGAACTGGCAGCTAAGTTAGTATACGTACAGACACACTCCGTGCCCTCTCGTGCATGCCAGTGTTCACAGCCATCACACTTCTTTCCTGTGGCTCCAGGACGGCACGTGCAGAGTCCTGTGACCATGTCACAAGGAACAGGCAGGGAGCCATAAGGGTCACACTCACATTCTTGGCAGGAGCCTCCAGGGCTGCTTGGACTGCCAGTGTAACCTGGGGCACACCTAGGTCGGAAAACGGGGGGAAAATAATGGAGATTAATGAAAGTCACATCCCTGAATCTGCTGGTGTGTGTGTGTGTGTGTGTGTGTGTGTGTGTGTGTGTGTGTGTGTGTGTGTGTGTGTGTTTGTGTGTGTGTGTGTTACTAGGGAGTGAGTCTCAGGTATTGCATATGAAAATATATACTCTGAATTTCTTTTCATTTTATTTTGTCTTCAGAAAAGCTGTCACTAAGTTGCACAGGCCAGGTTTTGAACTCAGTTTGTAGCCCAGACAGGCTTTGAACATGCCATCCTCCTGCATCAGCCTTTTGAGTAGCTCTGTTGATGGGTCTGTATTCACAGTCCCGGCTTGGTCATTACCATTCTAATATAAGATGCTAAATGCTCAATGAAAATATTATTTAAATAAAATCACTGAAGTTATTCCTTAACATCTATACAGGAATGAAATTACTGCATTCTAAGCAGGTTCAGACTAATTAAATATTCCAAGGGCTCATAATAAGACTAATGAAAATAAAGCATAGGGTGGGGCTTCTATATGATAAGAACAATCAAGAAACATAAGCAGTTTTAGGCCCTGACCAAACTGGGAAGGTCAAAGGTAATTTAAATGATATAAGAAGCTCTCAAAAATGGAACAAATTTATATGGAAGATTACAATAAAATTTTAACTGAGACCTTTGGTTTAATTTAGCTGAACAGAAGCAATTTTTTAGGAAAATAAGACCTGTTCACTTCTATGTTAGCGATAATATATTCTAAGCTATAATAACATCTGAGAATTGCAAAAACAATTCAAACCACTCATATTTGATAGTATATGACCCGTTTCATCCAGAAACTGCAAGAACTACCAACTCCTACTGATTCTACATTAATGTATATTAAAATGGATTTCTGTGATCATTCTGCTTTCATACAATCATTGTGATCATGCTATATATATTCTTCTAGTCTGTCTATACAATTGCTTTGGTAGATAGTGAGTGATAATTTCAATTTATAAAATTAGCTGCAACATAAAGTATTTATATAATAAATTGCTAAAGATGATCCCATTGGTGCTCAGGGTTGCCATAATACTACTAGTATGTCTACAAGAGCATTAAATCAATATTCACTTAAACATAATCCCAAAGGATGTGGCAGACATAGAGAAGATATGGCCTTATCATCTATAATTTCTGTCCAAATCATGTATGCATCTTCCAAATAACTGAAAATGTTTTTAGATGTTTGCAGTATAAACTGTTTATCTACTAGTTCCCAATGATATGGGAGTATGAGCGCACCATTCTGTACATTTACGAAAAAGCTAGATATTATGTATTGTTATCATATACAGACCTTTGAAAATTTATCTTACAAACATATAAATTTTATTGGAATTTACAAACTTACATTTAGGTACTCCATTTATTTTTATTGCCATTGTTCATATAACCATTGCGGGCTGTATAAAAGATCTTAAGTAGTTGATAGGAAATAATAACAAATGGTTATTTAGTATTTAAAAATGATTAAAGGTTTCAGGATCTCCTAGGAGACTCTAGTAAATTGGGCAATCAAGCTTTGAAAAAATAAACTACAAGTAAATATGATATCTGGTGAGTTTTTAATCTTAGCTTTATTATACATAGAGAAAGTTCTAGAATTTAAAGAGAGCCTCAAAATTTGTTCTGCTTTGAGACAAGGGATACAAGGTTTTGAAATCCATTCTTATTTGTTCATTGGTTATAAGCCACCAAAAGAAAGATGAGGGTAAATCCTCATGCTAATTACACCTTTCTCAGTGAAGGATCCTGGGTGGGACATCTGAATATTGGGGAGCAGTGTTAAGTAGGTGGGAAAAAGGGACCCAGATAAGTTATTGGAACTAAGCTAAATCTACTAATTGTTATAAAGTGTTAAATTGCTGTCAATTATAGTAAGATCACAGAATACATGTATATCTTAATAATCTTTAGCATTAGTTCCCCTGATATAATTTTTTTTTCTGAAATTCTAGACGTGGCAGTAAACATCCAGCTTTCTGATCTCACATAAGTGTTTATCTAGAAGATGTGAATTTACCACCTAAGAGACTGTCAATCTGGGACTGTTTCTCAGCATAGCGTTTGCATGGTACGTAAATTAGGTTTAATGATGCTTTATCAGATTTTGTGTTTTCTGATTGTAAGAAGTCTTTGAAGAACCTTGATAGCCTACTAAAAAGGAGGCTCAATTACTAGCACTTTCTTTTCTGGGTAGGACTAGTTAACTACCCTCATCACCACCTAATTCCAGAATACACAATACCCATTGGTACAAGGTCATAGTACTATGAACAATGGCATGTGTGCAGTTATTGCTGGACACAAAGAACCTCAGTGAGCAAATTGAGAACAATGTGATCAGTTTATTAATTTCCAAAGCTACTGAAAAGCTTTGAAAAAGAAATCCCCTTAAGTCTGCTCTTTTAAAATTACATCTGACTCTGTTTATACTAAAACATAAATGATTATGAAATTATTTGGGATTATTAAGTCTCAACATGAAGTTAAAGCAAACAACTTTTTAAAGAAGCAATTCTGAAGCTCTGAATGTAGTTTTGAAGCATTAATTACTCGAACAGAAATGAAAAAATTACAGAAGCAATTAATATAAATGTGACCCTTTATAATCTTTATGTGTGATTATCAGTACCTTTCACAGTACTGTCCTTCATACCCCCGTGGGCAGGCTGTGCAACGGTAACCATCCAGACCTTCCGGCACACATGAGGGACTGAAACTGAATAGAAAAAAAACCACATAAAATATTAATCATTTATCTGATAGAATTAAGTGTTTTTACCCATTGCCAAGGTCTCTGGGACATTTTCAGGGGTGGGTGAAAAATATATTTATAAATATTGATATAGTTCTTACTTATGGCAAAACAATTAAGCATTACTAATGATAGAAAACAAAATTGGTTTAGTTTGATGGTTAAGGTTTCACATTAAAAAATTAGCATTCTGGAATTTTTAATAGTTCTATAAGACCTATGTAAATATTAACTATTCAGCAAAGTTATCACAAAGACAATTTTGATGTGAACTTGTATGCATGTGTCTTATAGCAGACCAACTATCACTGAATGCCTTTCAGGATAGAAAAAAAAAGAGGATACAAAATAACTGTATAATTTTTTTTTCTGAAATCTCAGTCCAACTTGCTACAAGACGTTCAACATGTGGAGTATGAAGAGATGTTTCATTCAGAATACAACAGAACCTTCCCAAACTATCAGATTTCAACATACTAACAAATTACATAAAATAATTTGATTTAGTGTGTGGCAAGGAGATGAAGATTTCTGTATGAAATTGAACAAAATTTGCTCACTATTTTATGGGTTTTCAAATAACTACCCTGTAACTTACTTCTCTAGCACATGCATATACCATAGCCAGACCACAGCTGCAGAATCACCCATTACCTGGCTGTACGAGGGGTGGAGGGTGGGTGAACAAAAAAGACTTGAAAACTAAATTATCATACAGTTTGGGACTGAGGCAAATGTTTCATTTCTACTAATAAGACTTCATGGTACATTAGAAACTCGGAAAGAGAAACACTTCTGGCTGCCAAGTGGTGATGCTTCAGATATTCTGCTTCATTATTTTGAGTCTTCCAAATTTGTCCATACCAAGAAGCAATAGAAAGTGCAAGCCAAGATCCAGATGGCAGCACATACTATGACCATATTCTTGGGCTTGGGCATAATTAGTGTGGTAACTTGTATAGGTATGCATGCATCAAATCCATATAAATCATGGTTTATAAATGGGTAATAAATTTTAACTTTTTAAAATGTGAAACAAATTAATCTACTACTCATATACTTGTTATCCAACTAATAGATTGTTTCTTATATTCCCAGAATAAAACTCAAAACTCAGAACCTGCAAACTGATATGGACACATCTGTCCAAGTTTTCAGTCCTTTAACTTAAAGCTTTATGCTGAATACATGTCCGTGTGCACATGCACACACATGTATATCACATTGATATTCATACATAGGTCTAGGAAACAGATTCTAGACAATTTAAATACAATTCTAGACTGGCCAATAGAATGAAATTGCAGGTTATTTCTGTAAGATAATAGTCCCTAATAAATGAATATCTTATAAATACTGTATGGAAATGTAGCAATCCCAGATGAACAGACAAATGGTTGAAAGATGGGTTTTGTGATGGACTTTGGAATCACATCTCCCTGACATGAGTGCTCAGTTTTTCTCCCTGATGTTTCCATTTCCGTATCTCTAACCCTGACCCTCATCTCATCTGTAGGATCACTTGGAAACCCATGTGAATCTGTCTTCATGACCACCCTTTTCTATTCCCCTGTGGTGACTAGTTTCAAACACACCACCGTACAGTTTGTGAATTCACAGGGTTCATTCTGTGTGAATCCACTGGGGATTACAACACTGACTGGCCTCCTGGGAACCACTTCCTTCTGGTTTTTATCCCTGATCACAGACTGTTTCTTTACGGTGTCTATGTTGTGTTCTTCATCTGTTAACAGGATTTCCAGTTCAGATTCAGATATCCCCTCTAAACCACTTCCCCCATCCAGTGGGCTTTACATACCACGTCGACTCTAACATCTAAAGCTGATTTTCTCCTTCTCTGAAAAATGCACTGATTTCCCCCAGAAAAGTCAATGGCTATGCTTCTCTCTCCTCTGCCAAATGCACAGCATCAGTGTTTTCTCCTTTTTATTTACTCCATCAAACTGTTGTTTGAAGTATAAATGTCACCGAGCTGCTTTCAGTGGCTTCATCACATTATCCTATATCATGCTACCTCTGACTTTCATGAAATTGCTAGCATCCACCTCTCCACTTTGTCCATTCACTCTTTCACTCCAGCCACATTAACCCAGTTTCTGCCAGGTAGGGACCAGGAAAGGGGTCTGTTGAGCAGTCAGCTGGACTTATCCTATTGCTCTTCCTGAGGCTTATTCAGACACTTCATTCATACCACTGCACCAGCCACATTTGTCTGTGGAGGTCATTGACCCTTCCTGAAAATGGTATAAACCCATCCACTGTGGCAACTTGCTCTTTCCTGAAAGCACTGTTGCAACTCATATATCACATGCACTACATGTCTCTTTGTCCACTGTCTCATTTACTAAAAAAAAAAAAAAAAAAAAAAAAAAAATACATTGCTCTGAAAGAGCAAGAAATGGGATTGTTCTTCTTGATTATATATTCCAAGAATGAGAAGGTATTCTCTAGTGGCATTGAATTGGGCTCTCACTCAATATTTATTGGACAAAGTAATAGATAAAATACCTTTATCCTCATGGGATGCACAGTTATGTATGATCCATATACAAATTATGACAGGCCACATGTTTTCTATCTTATTTAAGATATTAGAATGGAGTACTTATCACTCAGTAAAATTTCAATATCTCAAAGAACATGTAGTTGAAGAGAAGACATGATTATAAGATGCATCAGTGGCATGAAAAGGTACTTACATGCTGAGCTAGAAAAATGACTGTGATGAAACTGGATATGGCTTATCTGAGGTCTTAGTGAGAACAAAGATCTCTAAGTATGTTCGGAAATGAGCAAGTGGCTATAAGATGGGTATAATGTAGAAAGGTGCTGTAGGCCATAGCTTGCAAAGACAGACATAGTAGAGCACCCAATGTTGAGGAAGTGGTGCTGCTGAACCACACTGTTGAATTTGATTTGATATGAGGAAAAGAAGCTACATCTGTGGCAATGAGCTAGCAATCACCAAGTCTCCCTAACCCTTTTGTTTCTAATGGATTATATAAATTGGTTACTAAAATAAGATATTCCACCTCCCCCATCTGTAACTCAGAATCTATGTTCACACACAGGGAAAAGAGTACCTCTTTTTGCCCTGACTAGTTTTTCTACTTTGCCTCTTAATCCTTCTTACTGTCCATAGAAAATTTTGTTAATTAGGCTAATAAGTTTCAAGCTACAGCTTGTGAGATTAGTGGGTCATGAAATCAGCTCAGTCTTTTTGACTAACAGTTCTCTAAAAATGTATAATAAGAAAATTGAATAAGTGAAGGGAAACATGCATAGATATTTGAGTGTCTACATGAAGGCTTTTGAACACTGGGTTATGATATTTCTAAAGGACTACTTATATAGTTGATACAATCTGACTGCTATTGAGGCTACAGCCATATTTTGAGTCTTTAAGACTTTTGGCATAAAGTTTATACTGAAATACACAAATAAAATTATGAATTAAAATATGAATGAAATGTTTAGTTGACTGCACTACCCAACTAAATCGTTATTTTATCTGTTAAATTTCCTAAAACTGGAAGGTTTTTCTAAAACAACTTCCATTGAAAATTCACTTCTACTATTCTCAACTTTTAGCAGTGAGCCTCCCAGTTAAAAGCAGCTGCATTTGCTCAGTATCCTTTGCAAGGACAATGCTGCATGCTTGCTAACTATTGCTTGCCTTCCCTGGATGCCAGTGACAATACTTTCCTGAGGTTCTGGTCTGTCTGGCTTTTCCTGCATTTGTTTTCCATTTTCTAGTGACGGTGACTTCCATCACTTAAAAAAAAAAAAAAAAAAGTCCTGTCTATTCCCTGCCCAGGGAGGGGATGGGGAGTTGCAGAGAAGAAAAATGACCTGATGTGGTGGGAGGGGGAAGGGACCTTGAATAAGGATATACAGGGATGGAAAAAAAATTCAGAGGGAAAGCTGAACACAAAGTAAATATATGTGTAGCAATCTTATTTGCATTACCACCCTTGATAAGTCATGCTTATGACTTTTATCCTCTTTATAGTTATTGTTAACCTTTCAGCATTTTAAATTCATTTTACTGTTTTTTTGATAAATACAAAATAAATAAAGAAGAAGAAAAAAAGTCGCATTTTGCCTTCTTTCAATATGCTTCCCTTGAGGGACCATCCGCCTGGGAAATCCAATCTGACTTTAATTCATTTATTAACATATTTCTTCCTTCATCTGCTCCTGCAATTTTCAGATTTCCATTCCACACAGCTATTTGCATATTTCTATTCAGACAGACCTTTCACATCAATTTGAACCCATTTAAACCATAAATTACCTGTTTTCAGCGGCAGTTCTTTCCCGATTCCCCTGTGTGAGCTCATGGCTCCACCATTTTGGGGCACAGCAACCTAAACACGCCAGCCCTCAACTCCTGCCTAGACTCTCCCTGCTCACATCTCGTTAGTTTCCAGTTGTGTAGCAGTGTGTGTATCACGGTCCTCACACACATCCCTGTGTTGCCCTCTTGTGGTTGTTACCAGATTCCAGCTCTCATTATCTCTTGCCTGGGTTAGTGCAATTGCCTTTTAATTGGTCCTTTTGCTTTTCTTCTTCCTCTTCACCTGCCATTGCATTCAATTCTAACATATCGAACTTCCTAAAATGTAGCTCTGGTCATATTGATTTTTTTTTTAAAGAAAGCTTGTGTGTTTTCAGTTAACATAGGAAGTTAAATACTTAATTTCATGAATTGGCATTCAAAGATTTCTCCAGTATAGTCTTCAATCTCTGGGACATCTTTGCCAGTAATTGCAGAGTCCTGATTATAGCTTACACTTCAAACTCTGTTCCTTACTAGCTCTAAAGCATACCAACTGTTTTGTTTTCTAAGTATCTGTGCATATAGTTTTTTTACAGCCCAGACCTATAAAAATCCTAAATCTACTCTTCTTTTGACCTATTCTTGATTCTTTCACAATTAAGAATAGCATTTGTGACCTTGAATTCTGTGACTATTGCTTTTAATGCCAACATTTCATGAAAAGCTTCTCCAAGAAATGACAAGATTTTATTTTATACTTTCGGTAGCTACTGATATTATAGTATAACCAACAGGGACCTATTATTGATTTTTAACTCAAATGGCTCATATTTTAATAAACAATGAAACAAATGGCATTTCCTTGTTTAAGCCTGGGCACCAGAGGGAGAGCTGGGAAAGTGAAATAAAAATAATATTTTATTTCATACACCCATCATTTTGTACTTGAACAATGAGATCATATATTTTATCTTCATCAATATCCACCATACCTAACAATTTATATTTGACACCCTGGAAAGAATTATACTCTTGCTGAGGAAAAAGGGGTAATTTGCACATAAATGTTTTTAGAATGCGTACAAAGCTAAAGATGAAGAAAAAGGGTGAATGTACGCACACCAGTGGAACTTCATTTTGTGTGCATGACTTCATGGTTCTTTTATACTTAAGGTATGCAGAATTCTAGTGCTAGGCAAACTGTCAAACCTTTAAAAAATTCTTAGAGGAAAATGATTCTCTCATGTAGAGATAGAAGGATTCAAATCACTAACAGAAAGTACAGATAGTCTTAGCATTAAGGTAAATCAAAACATCAAGGGGTTTGCAACAATAGAAACAAACCAAGGCAGAAGGTTCAGACAGCATGAAAATAAGATGCTTCACCACTTCCTTCCCCTTGTGGTGGTGTTTCCATGGTACCCAGCTCAAACCATCTGGAAGAAAGGGGTCTATGCTCCTAGCTGATACCAACTTTTAAAAAGAGCTTTATAGTAACCTATCCTGATTTTATTGTGCTATGTTTAAATGTTTCTTTGGTAATTATTTCTCAATATTGTATCTAACATATAAAATGAAAGAAAACAGCCACAAATGTGATTTGGTATGCACCCAGATACTCCTTCATAGCTGAATCACAGCTAAAGTGTAAGCTTATACTAGACCTGTGCATTCATAAAGCCGTGTGTCTCTACATACATCACTTGTCTTAGATACAAATATAATGTCAATATAGATACTTACATTTTTATGAATAGGTATTATTTACTTGAAGAAGGGGTTTAAGCAAAAAATGAGTCATAGAATATACACAAACTGATTTTGGTTGTGTTTTTATCTTATTTTAAAAAGTCTATGGCTTGAGATTTTTTTGTCTCCTTGGTAAAATTGACAGATTATAAACAGTCTATGTGCCAGGCAGATGGGATTACTAATGGGAAAATATGTATCAATCTTACTTGTTGCTGGGAGAAATCAGAGGACAAGCACATGGTTGACAGTCATTTGGCAATCCCCTGACAACTCCATAGTAGCCAAGAGCACATCGCTCACAGAAATCACCAGCAGTGTGATGCTGACAGTTCTGTAAAAGAAAATGGAAGAAGAGTTGCTTTTAATGTACAAAGAATTACAATGTACTGTATGATACTGTTCTCAAGCAGTATGTACAAAGCAGGGGGGAGAGGAAGAGAGAACATTTACAATTATCATTTTTTAATTCATGTGCATTTAAAGATACTTTGAGAAACTGATGCCATCTGTAGTAAATACATTATCAATAAAAGCTTCTGTTCTTAACTAAATTGATTTATGTGTATATTTTATTTTCCTCAAAATTAGCAAATAGAAATTTAAGAATCTCTTAAATTTTAGCTCTATGAGGAACTATAGAAAGTGCTAAAAGACCGGGGTCCTGGTGCATTTCTGTTGTGGGAATCCATAGTCAAACCAAGGTGGAAAACTTAGATATATTAAGAGATGGAGGATGCAAACAAAATGATCAGCCTTACTACTATATCATGAATATTATTTATCTATTTTTGCAAAATGTTGGTGGTTTTCTGCCACTATAAAAGACTCAATCTGACTGTAACCTTTGGTCAGTAATTCATTTTCATGTTTGAATAATTAAAGGGATTCCACTGATATGCTTGAGGGCATTTTCATAAAGAAATGAGAAGAGTTGTGGAGTAAGATAGAGTTGTGGCATAAAAATTCTCATCAAGTAGAATTATTTTTCACACAGAGTAATCAGTGTGTATATAGGAGGAAGTAGGCATAAGACACTCAAGTGAGGAAAGTATAAGATAGTATCCTACCTTGCTTAATTTATAACTAATTTTGGAATTATAAAAGCTGACATTTAGGAAGCACAACAACAAAAATGAAATAGTGGATATTGTTTTGCAAAAAAATATGGCATTTGATTTTGAGGGTTGAGAGGGAAAAATTTTGGAACTTAGTTTTCTAAGACAAGATTTGGAGTAGTCAGAGAAATGTTTTATTTCTTACTATGCTAAAAAGCAATGCTGAGAAGCATAATTCAGTAGCAAGATATCCGTAGATAAACACTTCCTTTTCCAGCCTTACCTCCAGCAAATGTTGCCTATGTATACTGAGCTAGCCATGGGAGAGCACCTGAAAGGTCTCTTCTTATGGCTCCTTTCCCTTATCTCCAGGACTTTCATTTACAAATGTTTTGTCTAGTTAATATCATTTCATCTCATTACCTGGATGGATCATGTCACCATTCCTTGGTGTCCTAAATATGGCTTCACAGCTCATTCTAGTTTAACACAGTCAATGAGACAATATCAGCATGAACAAACTAGTCTAAATGACTGAAGGGAAGATGGTCATACTCTAGGTGACGTCGATAAGTTGTGTCAAGCATGAAAAATGTTGATATGGAAAATGAATATAATAAATATAATAATAAATTTTAAAAATATAATAAATGTAATAATAAATATTCTAATAAATATAGAAAAAAATGGTCAGTAGGACAAAATGGTTGGCTGCATTATGATGATTTAAATGTCATAGTCCTCCTTTACTTGGTCATCCAGAATAATCTACTGATCTTAGCAGTCCAAGCCTTTCCATACTTCATGGCAACACTCTGTGAGAGAATGATTCCAAAATAAAATAATTACATGTATAGTTTGGTCTCAAATTATCTAATAAGCCATTGAAAGAATGTGTTTTCTGGGGGAGGTGTTAAGATATATTTTGTAATTACAAAAATAAAAATGCCCCAAAGACAAATTCTTCATTAACAGTCTTCATCATTTTGCTTCATGCAATAAAGTAATTGTGTTTTTATGTATTCTAGACATGCCAGTAACAACTGAACTCAGTTACTTGAATATATGATTGTTATTAAGAATACAGACTCCCAAATATGGTTTTAGTTTTCTTCAGTCTGCACTTTTACATTACTTGTTAGCCAATAAAACAAGCATATTTTAACTTTTTCTGAATTGTTGATCTTTCACAGATACACTGACATGCTATACTTGTTTAAGCGAATAAAATATCTTTTCTAGTTCCATAAACAAAGAATATAAATCATATGATTATTTTAGAAGCTTGGATGCACAGCTCCTTCATATGCCTATCCAATATTTTAAAACAGTATGCATAATATTTTCTCTTATTTAGAAATTTTCTTATAGGGAAGTTTACATACTATGAATAGCTAATACATTTAAATACATTCACAGAGGTCACACATTAGTGCTTTTCCATAGTATATTAGAATATGTGATATTTGCTTGTTTGCTTTACATACAGGATTACAGTTCTTCCATGAGTCTTCTACACTAGCCAATGAACATTATCCAATCTTGTAGCATTTCACTTAAGGTGAGAAGTAACAGAACATAATCTCACACTATAAGAATACATTCCAGACGACAACTGGACCAGCCAAGCCTCTCAATGCACAGCTGATTAAGAGGTGAGAGCTACTCAGTCCATCAGACCAAGCAGAGACCTTATTACTCTCTGAACTCTGCCCGGGAAACCCCTACCACCCACTCCACCCCAACCACATCCAGCTTCACCCTAAACAAAAGGAAACTGGGAGAACACCCCCAAGGCCAATTTCTAGCAAAACACAGCCAGAGGAATGTCCCATGTGCCAAACTCCACCCAAACCACAATCTGCATCATCACACTCTGACATCTGGGCAACCTGAAACCTCCCAATACACAGCTGACTAATAGCCAACTAAGGACAACTCCTGTGACAACAGGAGACACACAGCTCCTTGGCTTTCAGCCAACTAAGAGTCAAATAAGTGCAGCTCCTGCAATTTGTGGAGACACAGCAAGAGCTGACCAAGAGTGAACTGAGGAAGCAATGGGCAGATGCCAGTGCAGGAATACATTAACAATATAAAGATCAACAAGACACCACTAGGTCGTTTACAGCATCAAGACCTGAGCATAACAATGAAGGGGAAACAGAAGGAAATGACCTTAAAAACAACTTTATGAAGATAATAGAAGCTCTAAAAGAGGATATTAAAAACTCCCTTAAAGAAAAAAAAAAAAAGAAAATACAAACAGAAATTGGAAGGGATGAACAAATCTCTGAAAGAAAATCAAGAAAAAGAAAACAAACAGGTGAAAGAAACATTCCAGGAATTAAAAATTGAAATAGAAGCAATAAAGATATAAACCGAGGCAAAGCTGGAAATAGAAAACCTGAAGAAATGAACCAGAGCTACAGATTCAAGCATAACCAACAGAATTCAAGAGATAGAAGAAGGAATCTCTGGAGTGGAAGGTTCAATAGTGGTAATAGATACATCAGTTAAAGAAAACATTAAAACAAAAAAAGTGATAACACAAAATGTCCAGGAAATCTGGCATACCATGAAAAGGCCAAACCTGAGATTAATTGGAATCAAAGAAGGAGAAGAAAGAACAGCAGCTCAAAGGCACAGAAAATATATTCAACAAAATCACAGAAGAAAACTTTCCCAACCTAAAGAAGGAAATACCCATAAAGATACAAGAAGCTTACAGAACACCAAATAGACTAGACCCACAAAAACATCTGGTTGCCACATAATAATCACTAAATAACCCACTAAACCTACAGAACAAAGAAAAAATACTAAGAGCTGTAAAGGAAAAAGGCCAAATTGCCTATAAAGGCAAACTCATCAGAATAATACCCAACTATTCAATGAAAACAATGAAAGCAAGAAGGTACTGGTCAGATACACAGACACTAAAAGAGCATGGATGCCAACCCAGACTATTTTACCCAACTAAACTATTAATCACCATTGATGGAATAAATAGGACATTTGAAAAAAATACATTCTGAGCTTTCCTTCAGGTATCAGGAAATGCACAGACCTCATAGAACAGATGTCTCCGCTTTATATGACTATTAGCAACAGAATTGCCCTTTGCCATCTGAACATCTACTTCAATCTTGTCTTGTGATGGTGACCTGAGTTCTGACTTCTGAAGCTAGACTGATTAAGTCTAATTCTCATCTCCCAGGGAACATGCTCACATATCTAAGAACATCATTACTTCCTAAATTTTTGTTAAAAAGTAAGCCTTTAACAATCATAGTTACTCAAGAGTTTCTTTTAAAACATGAGTGTATTGCTGAGATTTGCAAACATATTAAGTGTCTTTCCCACTGTGATTTCTGTAGCTTGTACAAAGAGCAGTGCCCTGTATGGGCACCAAATAAATCTATAATTCAATTGCCACTCACATGAATAAATATAATATGCTGCTATCATCCTCATCTTTATATCCCAGCACCTACCACAAGGCAGACATATTAGAAATACTTAGTAACAAAACCACAAGAACAAATGAACAGGTGAACTGAGTTAATTTTTTCTGTTAATTGTATTTTGCCAATTGTCGATCATAAGGTCACCTGTTAGCATGTTTTCTACCTTTAAAAACATTCAGAATCACTTTATGTAATCCAATATGCTAAAGATCTTATCCATATCATTGGTGAACATTTTGAACCTGTGCTACAGAGACTGTATCATATTGTTAAAGATCTCTCTGGAGCTTACTGTGGTTCACCTTTTTCAGCAACTTATACACACCATTAATCTGCTGGCTATGAACATGTGGCTTGCATTTTTACCTTTGTTTGTGGGGGTATCATGAAACATAAATTGGATGTTTATTTAAGCAACCTGACATTTAAATAATAGATGCCATCCAAACTGTTGTATTAAATTATTAATTCCATCATATTAGTTCATCAATTATAAGAAATAATCCAGCCTATCTTATTAATATAAGAATAAACAAAAAATATATACAGTGAGCTGTACATTTTACTAGTATATTACTTTATATTAACAGTCCTAGTATATACACATAGTTGACAATTACTTCTTTTAAAAAGAATTTGTGATGTAATCTATTATCCTGTCCTTGAACTGTGAGAATATACTGAAGCACAAGAATCTTGCATATTGTCATATTGTGTTTGTAGTAACCCAACCAATTGCCTGGATGTTTACTATGTTGAGAGAACCTTTCTTTACCTTCTACACCACTTTTCTACAGTGGATGGAAACTTGTTTCCATCCCAGTTGATGGAAATAAGCCATACTTAGGTATCAATATCAACATCAACTTCTTTCTGAAGACATTTCTTTTTAAAACAAAACAAAACAAACTAAAAGCCTGGGCAGATTTTTAACTTCTTTATACCCTGGTTTACATTTTATATTTTCATAATTTGTTAATTATTTTCCACTCAGAGCTCTTAATCACTTCTAAGAATTCAGTTCATTCTCTAGAATAGAATTCATCTGAGCTTTTAAAATGAAATATTAAATCAACTAAGTGTGCATTTGCTCCATCTCAGTCAAAAAGCATCATATTGTAGCAGAATTAAAACACAACTTCCATACTTTTGGCACAGAGTTTATATAGACTGCCTACATTTTCTTACCATTAATAATTAGAGCTATTACAAAATATGAATAATCTATATTTTGGCAAGGTTGTTAGATGTATTAAAGAAATTTCACAATATTCTTTAAATAACATAGCCTTCAACTAATATCTATTTCCTAAAGAAAAAAATATAATTGAATTAGATACTGATTATATGCTGTGGGATTGTATTCTGGTATGTTGTAAATATTTGTCCTTCCTACTGGTTTAGTAGAAAGTTAATTAGCCAGATGCAGACAGGAAGTGTGGGCGGGGCTACCAGACTAAGAACACTCTTCAAATAGGAAGAGCAGAGACACAAGAGAGATGCCAGAGAGACACCAGTAAGTTACCAGATGAGATGGCAGGAAACAAGTTGAAATGCTGCTGGGAAAAGGTACCAAGCTGCATGGATGAATCATGAGTTAGTTTAAGAGTAAAGAGTTAGCAAGTTATATGACTAAGCCATGGGCTGATCAGCATAAAATTAATACAAGCTTCTGTGTGATAATTTGGGCCTAAGCTACAGTGGGACTGAGAGTGGGTCTAAACCTTTGGGCTAGGCCTAAAAGTCTGGGCCAGAAACTTTGTACTACAATTATATGTCAGACAATAGAGCATATTAGTGAAGATTTGTACTTTTCATCTGAAATTCTAGTTATGATGGAGTAAAAAACAGTATTTTTACAAACTACATGATCTTTTAAAAGAAATTAGCTGAAATGTCAGTATTTCCTTATGAAAAATAGGAGAGATATTATTAACAATGTATGTAGTGATTATTAAGTGAGAACATCTATTATCTATTCCTCTACCTTATCTGTCCACTTGTCTACATCACTCCCTGTATATGTGTGTTTACTAACATATGTTAGTACACTACCTCCCCTTCTTGGTGTATAACATCACACAGGTTTTATATCTTTCATTCTTAGAAAAACAAGTCTTATTGGGGCAGAAACAGCTACCAAGTTATTTGGAGTAAGAAATAGTGCAGAAGATTCTGAACTTACACAAACCTAGGATGAGTCAACTACTCTATTAAAAATGCTATATGGTATTACAAAGAGCAGTCACACAGTACTGTTTAGTTGGGAGAATTATTTAACCTTTTGTTTCTCTATAATTATATGTGTTGTCATTATTGTTTATAAATAAGTTAAAAATAAAAATAGCAAAAAGAATAAATGAGTGTCCATCTTTAAATACCATCTCCTCGAGAGCTTTATCTTGGTATTTGTTGAATGTCTATGTCATTTTAGTCCTTTGTTAAAATCCTAACTCCTAATGTAATGGCCTTGGGAATTATCCCATTTGAGAAATGATCATATGATTAGGGTAGAGCACTAATGATTAGGATTGTGCCCTTAGAAAATCTTCAGGGACCGACTCTTATAGTTCCTCCCTCCATGTGACAATGCTGAATGATAAGTATTCTTTGTGACCAGGAAACATGTGCACACCAGACACAAAATTTGTTGATGTCTTAAGGACAGGCTAGATTTTGAAATTGTAAGAAATAATTTCTTCACCAGGTAGTGGTGGTACACACCTTTAATCCCAGAACTTGGGAGGCAGAGGCAGGGATCTCTGTGACTTTGAGGCCAGTCTGCTCTACAGAGCTAGTTCAGGACATCCAGGCCTCTACAAAGAAATCCTGTCTCAAAAAATCTAACTAACTAACTAACTAACTAAGCAAATTCTGTTGTTTATAAGCCAATGAGCTTATGCCATGCTGTTTTGTTTCAGGAATCCAAATAAACTAAAGGAGTGAGAAACTCACTTCTTTTGCTTTCTTATGTATGCATAGTACTAAACATAAGAATGATTACTTTGATTGTTTATTAATTATCATATTGCTTGTTCAAAGACTATAAATGAAGGTTAACATGATCATTATTATCATTGATAGTACATTCAACTTTGTTTTTAAACCTTTATTTTTACTTTATGTTTGTGAGTATTTTGCTTGCCTGTATGTATATGCACCATGTGTGTAGGACTCATGGAATCCAGAAGTGGGCATTGTATCTTCCGGAACTATGGTTACAAGGAGTTAGTTGGCAGCTGCCATTTGAGTACTGGGGCCTGAACTTGTGCCCTTTTAAGAGCAGCAAGTTTTCTTAACCTCTAAGCCCCATTTCACCTCTTTTATGAGGTCAACCATCTACTATATCATGTTTTGAGCTGCGTGCTGAGTATTTTATTGAATCTGTATAAAAAAATCCTCTCTGCGGTTATATTACTATTATTGTTATCGTTTGAGAAATGTGGAACCTCAGGCACCATCAAAGCTAAAGAAGCTAATGGTGCTCATCCAGTCAGTAAGAGGTGAGTTCAGGGTTTAAGTCAAGAGAGTGGAGCTGAAGATTGCCACTCCAGCAAAGCTAGAGCCATTGCAGTGCACAACAGACATGACGTTAAGCTGGCGCCCAGCAGAAGAGACATCAGTATGCTTCTGCTTCCTCAGTTGAACCATGAGGTTGTCATTTGCCTCATAGGCCTGTTTCTAAGATAAATAAAGTTATCTGAATTCAAAAGTTGTAAGTTCCCTTAAGGACAATATAAAAATTCAAGGCATAACACTCTATATAATTGTGTTTGATGGAAGTATTTATTTGTTTCTTATTTCATCTAGAGATTTTTTTAGAAGATAGACCTTCACTGAGAATTCTTAAGGCAGAAAACCATCTGTAATACCCATTGAACTAAGAAAACAGCATGGAGATGCAACTTTTGTCCTAATAAAAGTGAAATTAAATTCTCATTTATTAGTGCTTCTGAATCAGTTATATAAGTTCAATGTAAACCTTTAAAACTATATGAGAATAGTGCATTTAACTTGTGAATTGAATCCTTTCCCCAAATTATCTGTTGAAATTTATAGGCAAGCAGAAAGTAAGACTATGATACTGAAAGCAAATACAAATTATTTTAGAAATTTAAAGATAGTTAATATTATTTATTAATTTTATCAGTACTTATAATTTAGTTAATGAACTATAGAGGATCACTTCTTGAATCTCGCTTTACTATCATCCCACCCTCTAAATTCATGTATATGTTATATTTTATTATCTTTGCCTAATTGAAAGAAAGTACCTCTGAGAATATAGGGTTAGGGTTAAGGTGTAGAAAGGTATAGAAAGATGTTCCTTAATATGACAAGAAATGATCTTCTTTAATGAACCCCTACCACACACTTTATGACAGAAAGCTGAGATTAATATTAAAATCAGAATTTAGAATTATTTGTCAGCACTCTGGAGCAGGGGCAGCTGAACTCTGCACCTGGCCACACCCGCAGCTCCTGCTGCTCAGGGAATCTACTAGGAGCCCTACTGCGACCCTGAACTGAGTGATCTGAGCAAACCAACTGCAGGGGTCTCTGAGGGGCGGATTCGAACCCTGACCAGAGGTGAGGAGGGCTCGGCGGGCCTCAGCGCCTGTATCCTGGCCTGGGAGGGAGAGTTGACCTCACACTGCTTCC
>PVIH01006687.1:0-35342 GCA_004025045.1 Sigmodon hispidus
AAAAAAAAAAAAAAAAAAAAAAAAAAAAAAAAAAAAAAAAAAAAAAAAAAAAAAAAAAAAAAAAAAAAAAAAAAAAAAAAAAAAAAAAAAAAAAAAAAAAAAAAAAAAAAAAAAAAAAAAAAAAAAAAAAAAAAAAAAAAAAAAAAAAAAAAAAAAAAAAAAAAAAAGACAGGGACAAAGACAGAGGAGTAAAGGCTCCAGATGTTTCAGCAGGACATTAAAAGAATGTCTTTTAGGAAAATATTACTCAGTGAAACATCCCCCTACTAAAAACTATGGAAGATCAAACATCTACTTGTTGTTTTTTACTTACTTGAAACCTGCCTGGAGGAAGTGTGTCACAGCATCTATGCTATCTTCCAAGACATTGTTGGTTGTGTGCAGTCTAAGAAGGGAATGTAGAAAACCCCAAATATGAGGTTGCTGGTGGAGGCTCTCCAATTTTGATATCACATCCTCAGTTTTATTGAGATCCATCTGATAGAAAAAAATTATCAAAATTTTTTCTATTTAATTTTACTGATCAAGCAGAGAATAGACAGACCAATGGACAGACAGACATGATGCTTCAGATCGTGTCTAACGATATGAACTAACACATGCTTAGGTTCAACAGACAAGATTTTAAAATTATTATTAGGTTGCTCTTACTTTTAAAGCTTTGACAATATAAAAATTTGAATGTCTAAAACCAAGTATCAACATTAAAAAAAACTTTGATTTAAAATAGCTGTAAACTATCATAAAGCAAAAATGAGGGGAGAAGAAAAAGCAGCAAAAATGTTAAAGGGGGAGGAAAGAAGGGGATGCCGGGAAAGAGGAAAGGGGAGGGAGAGGGAAGTGGGTCTTGCTGTCACAGTCACCACTGATGGGTGCTACACTGGGAGGGTTGCTAGGGGTGCCAGCCCCCAGCCTCCTGGGGAACAGGTAGAGAAAGCAAATCCTCTCAGCCTGTACTTGGCATGGGGTGCTATGACTCTGAGACTCGGGAAACCATTGGCCTTAGCTGAGGCTAGACAAGACAGCCAGCAAGAGGTATGGAACCTAACAAGCTCAGGAACAGCTTCTATGTCTGGCTCTTCAGCTCTCTGCAAATCCCCCTGCAACTGTATAACCTACATCCTGACTGGGCCTAGTCTCTCCTGGGAGACAAGAGCCCTACCTACTCTCACCCTCCTCCCTCTATAGAGCTGTTCTTACCAGGACCACCTATCACTCACAGGCTGCTGCTTGAAGTGGCTGCTGCTCTGACTGGATCTCTCCACACTGCTGTGGATCATCCTGTCTTCTTAAAGATAGTTCTGAGCTTCCACACAGCTGCTTTTCTTCCTCCTCCAAGCCTTAGGAACCTTCTGAGATATGTTCTCTGCCTCATCACCATCTACACTCTGCATCCTTAAAACATCACTTCTTCCCTGATACCCTCTGCATCCCACATCCATACATCTATCCCAGACTATTTATCTCAACATCTGGTTTGTGTCATCACACCTTCCTTGATCATACTACCTTGGAGGATCACTAACATGCCCCACTAAATATATAGATATATATATAATTCACATCTCATTTCTCTGCTCAGAATATCCCACAGAGGATTCCACTCCAAGTGAAACTCAAGCAGAAACCCACACATGGTGACACAAGCCTAGAATCCCAGCTCCAGGGAGCTTGAGGGACAGAAGTCTTGGTAGTTCAACGGCATCTTTCATGACACAGAGAGTTGGAATCCAACCTGGGCAAAACTTTAAGACCCAGACTAGAAAAGAAGAAAGGAAGAAAGGAAGGGAGGGAGGGAAGGGAGGAAGGAGGGAAGGAAGGAAGGAAATACGCAAGTGATATGATATTATCACTAAACCTCTATGTCAAAAATGTAGAGTCAGAATCCTTTTATTGTAACAAACAGGGCTGCTTTGCTGTGGTCACAGTACAGTTCACGATACACACTGCCTTGATGTCTGTACATAATAATCAGACCATGGATATGATGGCAGTTTCTACTTTTCACAGTTACCATTATCTTTTTTCTATTTTAATTGTTGACTGTATAAACTAGGGTGTTAAGATTTACTTACTCTAGTTTTAGATATTAAAAACTATTCATCCTTACAAATAACCTATTTATGTGTGAAAGTTTTTAGTTTAAATAAAATAAGTTTTCAAAAAGGACGTCAAGTTGTTTTTTAAAATTGATTGTAACAATTTTTCATCATCACAAGCCATCTGACATTTAGGTGAGCTACCCATAATTTCCTTAAAAAGCTAACTTAATCATTAAGATAATGTTTCATTTGATTAAACTAATGTTCTTCAGTTATTTGTGAGCTGAGCTTTCATGAGCCTTGATGAATCAATCCCTTGCCCCAGTGCAGCAGTTAGGGTAAATGATCACAGTTGGATGTCATTTAATGGAAGCACAGGCATTCCTGCTACATCCAGAGCACTGGCTGGCCCTTATTGATGGATTCTTCTAACGATTACCAAGGACACCATTTTCTGAGCTGCTTGAGAGCCTACTGAGAATTGGTCTGACACAAAGTCAGAGCACAGTGCTACCAAAAGCCACCAGAGTCTTGTGGAGCAGTGTGAGCAAGGAAGAACGTCACTGTTGACATGGTCACTCTTTGTGTAGGCCTCCACATCCTTGACTCTACTGATGGTTCGGTGAGTGTTTGTTGTGAGGATGCCTGTCTTTGAAAGACGATTAGCAGCGTTTCCACCCCTATGCACCAGAAACAATGAATGGCCTCTCCACCCACCCGAGCTGTGACAACCTCAAATGTGTACAGATGATGACAAGTTGTCCCATTGATAACTATGACCTTAACTGAAAGTCCTGTATCTTTCAAAATCAAAAGAAATATGCCAAACACAAATTTCACCAACTCTGAGTTTATATTGACTTAAATCCCTCCCACAAATCAACCTGAGGACCACCTACTCCTCCACTGCCTCCCCTCCCACCTTCTCCTCCTCATAGACCCAAAGCTCTGACTAAGAAATTAAAACCCATCTTTCAATCTATATCTGATGTAAATTTATTTCTGCATGGTTGTTATTAAAAAAATCAAAAGATTAAGAGAGTCCTTAAAAATATAAACTCAGCTACAAAGACAACATTGCATCATTGTGTCTGTGTTTCCAGCATTGCTGGGGATACTCACTGTTAGAAAACTGGAGCCATAAGAGGAACCTACAATAAAACACATTTAACAGATGAGCTGGTCAGACCCCAGAGTGCCTGCCTCAGTTCTGTAAGTGAAATGAAACAGCCAGGCTCGAAATACAGAGGTGAGCAAATGGAATAAATATAAAGACAACAGTTGTTGCCATATCTAAACCTCATTGGTATGATTTCCCAGAAAACAAATAGTAAATAAATTTCAATACTTTGTCCACTGTTTCTGCCAGTCTCTAATACTCACTACAAAATGAAAAAAAAAAATGAGCAGAAGTAAAAAAAAAAAAAAAAAGCTGGATATGTTGGCCCACCCTGTGGTTGTTTTACTCTTTATGTTTGGGGGGGGGAGGGGCCTGCAACAGAGCTACAGATAAATACACAGAGACTTACTCTTAGTTTTAAATGCCTGGCCTTAGCTTGGCTTATTTCTAGCCAGCTTTTCTTAAATTATCCCAACTACCTTTTGCCTCTGAGTTTTTATCTTTCTCTTTTTTATATATCTTTCTTTCCTTGCTCCATGGCTGGATGTGTTGCTGGTGGCTACCCCCTGGCATCTGCCTCTGCTTATCCTTTTATCCCTCTTCTCTCTTCTATTTATTTATTCTCTCTGCCTGGAAGCCCCACCTAGCAATTGTCTCCTTAGCTTTTTATTAGACCAATCGGGTGTTTTAGACAGGCACAGTAACACAGGTTCATGGAGCTAAACAAATACAACATAAAAGAATGAAACACATCTTTGCACCATTAAACAAATAATCTACAGCATAAACAAAAGTAACACATCTTTAATATTCCACAGCAATACCTGCAATCCCAGCGCTCAGGAAGCAGAGGCAGGAGGATTGCTAAGTTCAGAACCTTCCTGGTCCACATAGTAAGCTCCAAGTCATCCAGAGCTACAAAGTGAAACCCTTTCTCAGAAAGCAAATAAGGAAAATCTTCAGACCGCAGGAGAAAGGAAAGTAAGATTATTGTTTTTCAGATTTTTAAATAACATGAACTATGGAAAATAGCTCAGACAATAACAAGCTCAAAACAAGTCTATCCATTTGAAGAGAAAGTAGTTTTTTCAATGGTATACAAAAAACCCTGCACTTGAACTTCCTCCCCCTTCAAAACTGTTATTGCTTAGTGACACAAGATTTTCACCACACAGCTCGGGTTGGCATTAAACTCAATATTCATTTTAATATTCACAGTCCCAAAATGCTGAGGTTACAGGCATGAACGTGGACTCCATGACAGAGCCCAACAGAACTCCCTCGTCTGTTGTGGAAGGTCACCTGCTTTTTGTTGTGGAAGGTCACCTGCTTTTTGTTGAGACAATCTCTCAAAAACCAAAAAAGAAAAAGACTAAATCACATCTCCAGAAGAAAGGGGAATCAAGAATGTGTTTGGAGAAGGTGTAGACAGTTCTTACATACGGACAGATACAAGGAATGGGTAGATGGCATTAGTAAGAGGTGGTTAAGATAGGTGGGCCTCAGCTGATGAGCGGGCTAGCTAACTCCTCCCTTATAACTGCTCTGCCTCCCAGAGAGAAAGATGCAACCTCACCTTCCGTAACAGCAAGCAGTGCTGGCCACATCCAGCAAGGGGCACACCTTCTCCTAAATTCTATGAGAACAGATAGAATAAATGATTCTCACTCTGTGTCCCAGAAAACAAGGTACCATTTTCAGGATCTTACCTGAGGTTTCAGATCTTTTCAGCCAGAGTTTGTGTAAGCTCTTTGCCTTGTTCATTGTTTCAAAAATGTCCTCAGCCAGGTCCTGTATCTCTTTTAAAAAGGCCAGACTATTGATTTTGCTGTCATCAGTTGCAGTTTGGAACTTAGACATCCTTCAGACACAAAGAATAAATACCACAATTATCAGTTTCCCTGGTGTTTAAAAGGATTTTGACACTCCATACCAAACTGTCTTCAGTGAAATATGCACAAGGTTACATGTCTACTGCCCACCAGTAAACCCTTGACCATTATCCCAAATGGAAATTATCTCCAAAATATACACATTTAAGATTACAAAAATTATCCTCATTCTCTTCATTATCTGTAAAGCTCAAAATTTTTATATGGTCATTAACCATTTTTTTTGTTTATTCAATATGTATTATACCACACATCCATGCAAGGTGCAGAGTAAACATCAGTGAGCATGCACAAGAGACAGAGAGAATTATCTGCACAGGGACAGATGCTATGAGACAAAGACTACATGGCACTGGGTGGTGGGGAGGGATTCATAGCTGATAGCTGAGGAATGGCCCCCAAAATGGGAAGAACTAGAAAGTCCATGTTGGGCATGGGGGCACTTGTGCAAAGTGGGGAGAATCAGACGAGTCTGGATAAGAAAGAGTGGAAGCTGACGGAGCCAAAGGATTCTGAGAAGTTAGTCATGAGCAGGCAACTATTCAACAGTATATTTGACAGATCTGTTGAATATGAACAACTACTCAACAGATCTTTTGGTGTGGCCTGTCTAAGTAGGAGAAACCACTCAAGCACACCATTAGCTTTAAAAACAGCAATTCCTAAGGCCAGAGCCTGTTCATAGCAAAAGGTTCCTGTGAGTGACATCACCTTCCTCAGCTTGTATGGAACATTTACAAACACCTGCTGCTAATTTCCCTTTGTTGGTGAGAACCTCAGGGCTTTCCCACAAAGATTGGTAGCCAGTTAACAGCAGTGTCTCCTCCCCATGCCTTGTCAATGTCTGCTGTAACTGCCTAAGGCATGAGGGCAAAATAGAAATGAAAACACATGAATTTTAAAAGAGGTAATGCTGGGCTGCAGAGATGGCTCAGTGGTTCCCAGCATTTGTTGCTTTTGCAGAGGACCCAGGCTTGATTCCCACACCTACATCGTGGCTTGAAACCTCTGTAGTTCCACTCCCAAAGGATCCAAAGCCTTATTCTCTTCCCCTCAGGCAGCAGGCACACATGTGTATGGTGCACAGGCATATGTGTAGGCAAAATATACATATACATAAAATATTAAAATCAAATTTTTTTAAAAAAAAGAAAAAAGCAATAGAAGACCTTTCTTCAAAGATGCATAGTTGTATACAAATTCAAAAATTGTGACTAAAGTTCAACAGACATCTTAAAAACTAAAATAAGAACTGGTTCCTTTCTTTCCCTATGTTCATCTGTGTTCCCCTGATGAACAGGTACATGTGACATTAGAAGAATGAGCCTTGTGGCAACAGAGTGAGCAAAGATGGAGGAGTAGGCTTTGGAGAAAAGGGAAAGACAGATTCAGGATCCAGTGTGGACCCTGCGAAGACCTTTAACAAATTAGGAGTAAAACATTAACTAGATTACTCTCTTTTCTAATGCTTTGACCTTTTGAGAACTTGGATGCCCCAAATGGTGACCTCCAGCCAGGGTAGTCTGTCCTTAGATAGGACAAACATCAACCCTGTGTGGTTTATTCATCCATGCCTATGTATTTACTTGATTATAACAGGGGTTTATGGAGAGAGATATGGGCTGAACTTTTGAGATGCTGGAAGATGCAAGCACCAGTGACTTCTCCTGGAGCAGAATGGAAATGCAGGCTCAAGCCTGCAACACCACCTAGCACCCAGGAAGAGAAGCAAGAAGGCTCTTTTCAGAATAATGATGAGAGGCTTTGTGTACTGAATATTAAAAGATTGTAACTGACTTCCCATGGAGATGTTCAGTTCCTCCTTCCTTTATGTATACGACTTATTCTAAGTAGATTATCTTTTAATCATATTTATTTGCTTTTAATTTTAATTAAAGCATTTTCTTGCATTCCTTTTAATTTTATTTTAGCATTGAGCAATGTACCTCAATTACATCATAATTATCTACAAGGTAATATATATATAAGATACTTGGTATTTTATAAGCATAGAAAATGCCTTTTCAAACTATATAAATTCTAATTCTAGAGAACAGTGACTAGTAATATATGTTTCTGAAGGGATTTTCTTTCACCTTAAAAACAGGGTCTTAGATCCAGTAGTGTCAAGGGCACCACCAAAAAACTCCTCTGAATCAACTAACTCGGGCTCCTAGGGGCTCACAGAGACTGAACTGACAGCCAGGGAGCCTGCATGGGACTGACCTAGGCCCTCTGCACATATGTTACAGTGGTGTAACTTGGACTTCATGTGAAACTTCTAACAGTGAGAGCAGAGGATGTATCTGACTCTCCTGTCTGGTTTGGGAACCCACTCCTCTTACCGCATTGCCTCATCTAGCCTTAATAGACACGGGGTGCCTAGTATGACTGCAGCTTGATTTAACATGGCTGGCTGATATCCATGGGAGACCTGTCTACATCTGAAGAGAAACAGTGGAGGAGGGAAGGATGGGGTGGAAGTGGGCAGGAGGTCTGTGGGAGGAACTGGGAAGACAAGAAGGAGAGGAAACTTTGGTTGGGATGTGAAAACAAAAGTAATTATTTTTTTTTTTTGAAGAAAAAAAAAAACCCACGGTCCCAGAAATATAACCCTACAAAGGGCCCAGAGTAAGCAACAGGCCATGTAGGAAACTAGGAAACTTGATCACTAATGACTCTTCAGCCTCCTTCCACAGGGGAACAGGCTGCTGAGACCCTGCCTTTGAGAAGGCCTAGACTTAACTTTACAAACTCCGTATTAGGAAAGGGCCTTGAACAGATACCCTAGAGGCAGTCAGTTGGGAAAAAGGGCAATAAAAATGTTCCTGCAGACATCTTGTCAGTAGGCTTTGGCCCTTGCAGACTTTGGTTTCTTACAGAAAGTTTAACCAATACTTTCAAAGAATAGCCTTACTCTATATCCCTTTAACCAATCCCGAAACACCAAAGCTTGTAATTCCTGGCTTGTGAATTTTCCTTTAAAACCCTCTCACCTCTGACCTCAGGGCTGCATTCCCTCCATTGCTGTTTAGGGCTATAGATCGAGTTTGCATCTGACCCTTGTGTGCTTATATCAGAAACCAGCTCCTTGGTGGCCTCTGGGGATCTCTCAGCAGTGACCCACAGGCTAACCCAATGTTTCAGGGAAACTGAAATTCTAAGTGGGAAAGAATAAGCCTGATGTTGTTTTCTAAATCTTTTAACAATTATGTAAGGATTCTTTGTATGTGAAGAAAACAGGGTCCCTCTATGTAGCTCAGGCTGACCTTGAACTCACAATCTTCTTTCTCCTAGGTACTGAAACTATAGATACATCCCTATGCCCAGATTGGGGTGGGAGGAGGTGTGTGTGTGTGTGTGTGTGTGTGTGTGTGTGTGTATGTGTGTGTTTGTATGTGTGTATAAAGACAAATTATCCTCATGGCTTTGTATAGCAGCACTGTTTGGCTGCTTACAGTGAAGCTCAAATCCAGTAGAAATTTGTTTCAATCAGTAAAATTACTGATTTGGAATAAAGTAGAAAAGTCATCCCAAAAGTTGCTGCAAGCATATTAAAGTAACTAAGTGTCCAATTAAATTTCTAACATATCCAAGAAGGGAAAAGACATAAAATTAAGAAGAATTTTTCCTGATTACAAATTATAGAACACTTTAGGGGTTTTTAATCTTCTATTACTTTAAAAATTAGAGAACTTTGGAAATAAATAACCAAGTTTGCATGACAAAGAGAAAAGTCCTCTACACAGACATGGCCATTTACTGCTCAGAGCCTACAGTGAAAATAAACATCCTTGATAAATAAAACAATCTCAATGCCTCACTTGGAGCAGAACACTCAGAGAAAAGAAACTGTCTTCCAAGCAGAGACTGATAGCAGGCAAGCCAACTCGAGGCACAGAGGCTATCTTCACACTAGAATCTCATCTGTGAAGGGTGGGAGGAGGGGGAGGAGGGAGGAGAGAAGAGGGAGGGAGAGAGAGATTTTCCTCTTGAGTGCTCCAAATGCCAAAAGCACTAGAGGAAATCAGTTACATCTTCTCTAGAAAGACCTCATATTAAAACCCAAAAGTGGCCTCTGAAGACCGCTCTTCAGCACCCCGCAAGTGCCTGACATCCTCCTGGAGGCCCCGGCTTACCAGGTTGAAGGGACTGATGAAGGGAAATAGAAACAAAGTTTTGCTGCAACAAAGAGCTGGTTTTATAGTCTAAGTATTATCTTAAAGATGACTTATTTCATTTTTATGTTCATATTATCAACTATTATAACATGAGAAATGTTCAGAGCAGAGAGTAAGTATATAGAAGACATTTAATTCAATGTTGTAGCATGTGCTTGTGTAGACAAGGGAGAGAAAGTAGAGAGAAGAGAGGTGGGGTGGGGGAGGAGATTCTGCATGTACCAGGGAAATTCCAGCACGGTAGCAAGGTATGGAGAGGACAGCTTGCTTCTTCCTAAGCCCAGCTCCTCACTGACACTCAACTATGCAAAGCCTTCTATTGCCCATCCACTCACTGACTGTGGTATAGTTCTACAAGGCTGATACGCTTAAGACTATGTGATTGTGAGGGGTCACAGTATTGCAAATCCACAGCCAAATGGTCTCTGGTAGTTATTAGCTCCCCGAATGTTCATTGCCCACCCCTAACCCTAATGTGTCAGGTAAAACCTTTGGAAATTGTTAATTTGGCAAATCACTGGCTTCCATCAGCCATAAAGCTAAGCATCATTGGGGGAGGCCATACAGTGATTCAGTTTCACATACTGACTCAAGAGTCTTTTCTGAATCGCAGAGTCAAAGAGTCACCACTGTGATTCAATAACTGCTCTAGAGCCCTAAAGAGTTCAGCTTGCTCCTTGCTTTCACCTTGATGACCCTAGGACTAGTCTGATTAGCCCCTGGGAAAGAATTCGTTATCTGCTTGAGCTAGCAGAAGGAATTCGAAGCTGCCAGGTGCCTGATTCGAGGACTACAAGGGTTTTCTGAAGATATTGTTTGAATGCTTGTACTATGCTTTTTTTAAAAAAATTCTGGCTTGAAAATGTGTATCAGCTCTTTCAGAAATAAACTCGAGGTCTTTGTGGTTTCAGACCATGGATTCATCTTGATTTCTTTCTTATCTCCTTTCTCTTCTACAACTTCCATGCTTGCCCATAGCAACACTGGTGACTTGTCAGCTGGCACCAATACATCATCAGACAGCATCTGAAACCTACAGCAATTTCCCCAGCTGCATAAGAGGAATGCTTATCACCTTAATGAAATATGCACTCAGAAGCACCAAAACCCCTCCTAAAATACAGCTGCTTACAGTTCTCTGTTAGGTATCAGCCAAAATCTGAAGCCTGTTGGCCAGATGTTGTATAGGCTGTCACACTTCCTCTAAAAACAGCTACACACACACATACACATGCACACACACACATACAGGCATATGCACACATAAACACATTCATACAAAGAGGCACACATACACATAAGAACACTCACACACGCAGGAACATACACACAGCTGCTCACAGACTTTCTAACTCATAGAACATGACTTTTTCCTCTTCCTCTTCTCCATCTCTTTGCTTGGGCAGATATTTTGATGATCAGCTTGCCTGCCCTACTGGCTTCACCTCAGACTCTAATGACAGATCTCTTTTGTTTTTCATTTTTTCTTATTTGTTTTGTTCTTTGGCTATTTGGAAACAGGATTTTACTGTGTAGCCCTGGCTGTTTAGAAACTGGCTTTGTAGACCAGGCTGGCCTCAAACAGATCCACCTGCCTCTGTTGGGATTAAAGCTATGTGCCACCACTGCTTGGCCTTTGGGTCCTCTTTCAAATTTTTAATGTATGAAACAAAGAATCTGGGAAAAAGCAGCCCCGTTTTCCCCGAGAACACCAACATTTCATAAGCCTCTCCTAAAATATCCACAGAGAGTGGTTGTCTCACTACCATATCACTTTGGGACTTTGCTGATGCACAACCACACACACACACACACACACACACACACACACACACATACAAAGCCTGTGTACATCCACACTCCAGAGCAGGAGTGAAGGCACTGAGAGTTTCACAGACCTACCAAGAAGAAAACAAGGATGAAGGAGCACAGTAGGGAACCTAGCCTTGATGCTGATGCAAGAAATTGCCGATTATTGTTCTTAGCTGTCCACTAGCACAGGATAGACAATCTTCAACTCTTCAAAGACATCTAATAAGGCAAGTTTTAAAAGACATGCCTATTAAAATACAAATAGAATATTACTCAGCAATAAAAAGAAAAATGTGTTGGTACATACAAGAAAGCAGGTCTTTAGAGTATGGTGTTGACTGAAAAATGCACACATTCCATAAGGTTCCATTCTTTATTCTACTGACGTTCTCAGAATGACAAAACTGGAGAGACAAAGGACAGAACAACAATTGCTGGAGACAACATACAGCAGAGAGTGACATCGGGAAAGCCAGGAGGGAAATCACATGCAACCTGGAGAGTTCTATATCTGGATTGTAGTGTCACATGAGCTTGTTCCCAGTGCCACATGGTAGGAAAGTACAAATACATACACACATAGGCACAAGCACACAGACATACACGTACACACACAGATGTATAAATGTAAAAATGAGCAAATCCTATACTCTACCTAAGAGAACTAGACCATGGCTGTTCCTAGTGTTGCTATTGTGTTACAGTTGTGTGCATAGCACATCACTTTGTGAGGGACCTGATTAAAGGGTCTGCAGGAGGAAATACAAATCAAACCCATAGTGAAGATGGACATGGTGCTGTCTGCCTGAATCTCTGTTCCTGGCAGGGCACAGGTTGGATGTTGGTGTACCAGAGGAGGCCTGTGCTACACAATGAAACTGTCTCAAAAGAAAAAGAACTAGAGTCTGAAGTCCATGAAAGAGCACTTGCCTAACATGAAAGAATTGAGACCCCGAGTTCCATGCCGAGTATAAGGATGGATGGAAAATGGTGGGAGAGAAGGAAGCAAAGGAGAAGAAAGGAAGAAGGAAAAGAAGGAGCAATGGAGAGAAGAGAGAGAGGAGTGAGGAATTTTAAGTACAAGAAATTAAACCCTCAGAACCTGCAGGCACAAAGATAAAATGGAGTGATAACCCTGATCAAAGACATCTGCAGGCTCAGCAATCTAAAGTTCTCAGCAAAAGTAGCCTCCAAGTCCATGAAAAATAACCCTGCAGCCACTGTCACCATAACCCAATAGCAGAGGGACCACTGCTTTAAAGATAGTGGGAAGCTAATGTAACCCATTTGTGTGACCTAGTGCAATTCATAAAAGAAGTAAAAGCAAATGAAAACAAAAGTTTTCTGTAGTTTTTCCCCCCTAACACAGACACTTTGGGAGAACATCTACAGTTGACAATTCTTCAAATGCTAGATAAAATTGCCATACACCTGAAAAAAGTCTATGAAAAAAACACATACCTGAATAAAAACTTGCACATAAATACATGTAGCATCATTCATAATAGCTGAAACAAAGAAATAACTTAAATATCTATCAATATGTAAATAGATGAATCAATCACTAATTTAAAATATGAAATATTGTTGAGTACCACATAAAGGAACCTCCAAGACATTACAAAGTAAACACACACACATACACAAATGGGTACATAAACACACTGGCACACACACACAGATCCAGGTGCACATATATGGAAAGACACACACATATATACATACCTACAGACACACACACAAGTTCACAAACACACAGGCACATACAGATACAAATACACATATATAGACAAACACATACATATAGACAGACAGACACATACACAAATAGGTACACATGCACATACAAACACATACATATACATAAACACACATATACACACAAATACATACTCATGTACACAAACACTAAGACACACAACTATACACATCACAAATTTTCTATTGAACTGTCCACCATAGTGACAACTACAGAAAAGGAAGGCTGACTGTTGAAATCCAGCACTGAGGACAGAGAGGGAAGTGAATGCTATAACACAGAATTTTCTTTTTGTGGTGGTGAAAAAAATTTAATTGATTATGATTATCAATGTTACCTATAATTTACAACTGTGAATATGTCAAAATATTGAGTTGTATACTTCAAATGAGTCACTCATATGCTGTTGTAAATTAGATCTCAATTCACCTTTTTACCTTTTTTTCTAAAAATATCATACCAATCAAACTCTTAGTATGCACTATGTAGAAATGAAAAAGTAAATTTTGAAAATTGGTGTGAGATCCAGTAAGCCCTAGAAAAGCAAAATGACTTTTAAAAAGAACAAAGCTGAGCGCTTACACTAACTGAGATTTTCCCTGACATTAAGTTAGAAAGGACTGCGGGACAGGAAACAGAAAGAACTGCCTGCTACCATTGCCTCAGGCAATGCTCTTCACGCACAAACACAGGAAGATTGCTCTTCACAAAGGAGAAGAAACAGATGAGGAACAAAAATGGCTTCCATGAAAGCCTGGACATTAAAGTTTTCTGGTGGGAACCTTAACTCCACTGTGAAATAGCATCAAAGAATCAAAGGGATCTATGAATACAAAGTACTTTAGTTGGGCTGCAGTAATAATGCACCACGCACTGGGTGTGTGAAATAATACAAATGTCAGTTCTCACTGATCTGGAGGCCTTGATAGCAGAAACCTGGGTTGGCTGGACTCAGAGGTAGGGAAGAGCTGTCTTCATGGTGTGCAGGTGGCCATTCTTAGATGTGTCCTACAGAACAGAGAAGTACTCTGCTGTCTCTCCCTTTTCTTACAAGAGGTCTATTATATCAAAGATCCTCCCTTAGGATGTCTTTGAACTTTAATTCAGTAAAGGCCCTGTCATTTGTGCAGTAATATGGGTACTTAAGGCTTCATTATCTAAATTATGGGACAGCACAGTTCAGTCTATAGCTTGTCATACTCAGCATCTAAATCTCAAAATCCAAGCCTTCCCTTGTGTAAATAACATTTGCTGAATCTCAACAGTCCCCAAACTCTTGACTCATTATTGATTCAGAAGTCCAGGGTACAAGCTCTTTTTGCTACGTGTCATCTAAAGAGGATCTGGGTGATACTTAAGGAGCAATGTGTGTTCAAGAAAACACCTTCTAGTCCCAAATATACAAATCCAGAGAAGGAATATGTTTTCAAAATATACTGTTGGCCTAGCAAAATATAGACCTTAAACAAGAGAAACTGTAAGACTGAGTAGAGTGGTAGATTTGACATAAGCCTAAGGCCAAATGAGGCACTTTAAATTAGATCTTACTGTTCAAGCACAATTATGCTTTGTTCAATATTCTGAACTCCAGAGCAGCTGTAATAATGATGGCACACACAGCTTTGCAGAGAGTCCACCCATAGGCTCTCTGTGAAAGTGCCATCTCCTTGACTCTTTCTGAAGACTGCAATTAGAAAAGAATATGGAAGAGTAGTTCCCTCCTCAGAGCCACTGGTTAGGGCATTTTGTTGAAGGGAAAATAAAGACGTGACTATGTCTTTTGAGACCTTGAAGTAACCATCTTGCTTCCTGGCTGTATAGAGATCAATAGATTTTCAAAATAAGGGTATCAATGCAGTTGGGATAAAATTGGGATAACAGCAAGTTAGGGAAAATATAGCAGAAGATACATGTCTTAGTCAGGCTTCTATTATTATGATAAAACACCATAACTGTATGCAAGTTTAGAAGTAAAGGGTCTATTTCCTAGTATGCTTTTAACAAGAGAAAGGAAGGCAGGAAAGGAACTCAAGCAGGCCAAGACACTGAAGGCAGGAACTGAAATGAAAGCTTAAAACTGGTTCCTGGCTTGTTTCTCATGGCTTTCACATCTTGCATTCTTATCGTTCCCAGAATCATGACCAACAGTGATCTGGGACCTCAACATCAATCACTAAATAAGAAAACGCATTACAGACTTGCCTACAGGACAATCGTAATGGAGGCATTGTAGTGGGATTATGCAAGTAATGTTGTAAATATCTGTCCCACCTATGGATTTAATAAAAGCTGATTGGCCAAAGGCAGACAAGAAGTGTGTGCAGGGCTACCAGGGTAAGAAAACTAGGGAACAGCTCAGAGCAGAGGCAGATGCCAGACAGATGCCACAGAGTCACTGGAGCTTCCAGGACTCACAAAGGAAAGAAGTTGAAATGCTGCTGAGAAAAGGTACAGAGCTGCATGGCTGAACAAGATGGGTTGAGTTCAGATGAAGGAGTTAGAAGTTATATGCCTGGGCCCTAGGTCAATCAGCAGAAAATTAATGTAAATGCCTGTGTGTTTCTGTGGGTCTGCAGGTCTGCACTTTAGTGGGTACAGGCCACAGGGCCAGGCCAGATAGTCCAGGCCAGAAACCAAATACAACAAGGAATTTTCTCAATTACTTTCTTCTCAGTTAACTCCAGCTTATATCAAGTTGACATAAAACTAGACAGAGTAACTGACACCTTGTCATCCTTATACACAACACATCACTATTCCACTAGAACCTGTCCCTTCTTATTTGGCTCCCAGTTGGCATGGTAACATCAAAATCACAGAATAAAACATTAAAACTTTTAAAAGACCCACAGCTTTTTCACAACAGGTTTGCCATCAGAACGCAGGTGTTGTGAAAACCACTGCTAATTCAAAGCCAAAATGGGAAAGGAAAAGACTCACATCAACATCGTCGTCGTCATTGGACATGTAGATTCAGGCAAGTCCACCACAACAGGCCACCTGATCTACAAATGTGGCGGAATCGACAAACGAACCATCGAAAAGTTTGAAAAAGAGGCAGTCGAGATGGGAAAAGACTTCTTCAAGTATGCCTGGATCTTGGACAAACTGAAAGCTGAGTGTGAGCATGGTATCACTATTGACATCTCCCTGTGGAAATTTGAGACCAGCAAATACTATCTGACTATCATTGATGCCCCAGGACACAGAGACTTTATCAAAAACATGATTATAGGCACATCTCAGGCTGACTGTGCTGTTCTGATTGTTGATGCTGGTGTTGGTGAATTTGAAGTTGGTATCTCCAAGAATGGGCAGACCTGTGAGCATGCCCTTCTAGCTTATATCTTGTGTGTGAAACAGCTAATTGTTGGTGTCAACAAGATGGATTCCACCAAGCCACCAAGTCAGCACCTACATTAAGAAAATTAGCTGCAACTCTAACACTGTAGCATTTGTGCCAATTTCTGGTTGAAATGGTGACAACATGCTGGATCCAAGTGCTAATATGCCTTGGTTCGAGGGATGGAAAGTCACTCGCAAAGATGGCAGTGCCAGTGGGACCACACTGCTGGAGGCTTTGGATTGTATCCTGCCATCAACTCATCCATCTACAAGCCTCTGCTAATGCCCCTCCAGGGTGTCTATAAAATTGGTGGTATTGGAACTGTCCTTGTGGGCCAAGTGGAGACTGGCATTTTAAAACCTAGAATGGTGGTTACCTTTGCTCCAGTCAATGTCACAACAGAAGTAAAATCTGTTGAAATACACCATGAAGCTTTGAGTGAAGCTCTTCCTGGTGACAATGTGGGCTTCAATGTAAAGAATGTGTCTGTCAAAGATGTTAGACAAGGCAACATTGCTGGTGACAGCAAAAATGACCCACCAATGGAGGCTGCCGGCTTCACTGCTCAGGTCATTATCCTGAACCATCCAGGACAAATTAGTGCTGGCTATGCCCCTGTCCAGGATTGTCACATAGCTCACATAGCATAACAACCAATGGACTCTTCACCTCTAATGGTGTCAATCCCCAGCTACTCTTCATGACTCCCACCAAGTTTGGCTACCAACACCAGATACAACCTTGGATGCCTCTGGAACACAGATTCTGTGTGCTAACTCTGAGGAAATAATTCCTGGAAGACTTCAAATGCCTTAACAGACCAACTGCTTCATTTTAGTAGTTCTTGTCTCTTTCAGTTCTTCAGCTCCAGCAGACAAGACACCACAGACTCTTAAGACAAAATATATAAACAGTCCTGGTAGAATCTTTTTTCCTTCTGAAACTTCACAAGCCTGGCCAACATTGTGTGCACTGCTCACAGCCATATCTTCTAATTTCTCACAGTATCTCATTAAACTGTGAACACTCAATAGTTTCCCTATGCCAAAGGCCTTCCATAGTTCTCCCCAAAATACGATCAAGTCTATTGCCTAAATACCCCACAAGTATGTTACCAATTTCTGTCTTAGCTAGGGGTTCTATTGCTGTGATGAAATGCCATGCCTGACCATAAGCAAGTTATGAAAGGTGGCTTATTTCATGTTGCAATGAAGACTTCTTTGGATAAAGCAGGAAGATTTAGCTACTAGGAGAAAAAATAATTGGGTCCTTGGTCAGCTGGAGCATCTTAGAAGCTAGAAGGAACAGATTTTGAAAGAGAAGGTTTAGTCACCTAGGAAGCTGGAAATTGAGACAGCACAGGTGATAAAGGAGACAGCAGCAAAGAAAGCAACAGAGAGAGAATAATCATCAAGAGCTTAGAAATACTATAGACTGGAGAAAAACATAGCGGCAGTCATGGCATGCAGATAATGCAAATAACTGAAACATTTTAACATTTCTTTTAAAAATACAGATCTATGCAGAGGTGCAAATGTGTAAGAGTGCAGGTGCCTACAGAAGGCAGAAGATAAAAACCAGTCCCAAGGAGCCAAAGTTATGAAGCTGAGTCCTTCCCAGCTGATGTAAGGGCTGAGAACTACACTCAGGACGTCTGTAAAAGCAGTACATGCTCTCAGCCCCAGAGTCGTTGCTCCAGCCCAATACTTTTCTTATTAGCAGATGTAGTATTGAAGAATCAGAGAAGCACTTCCATTTTTGAAGTTCCCAGATGGAGAACAAGCCTGAGCTCTGAACAGGAACAAAGGTCAAACAAGAGAGGTAGCTTAGGGGCTGATAATAGTTAATTATCCATGGAATGTCTCAGGATCAGAGATAGCCTGCAAAGATCCAACCCAGGAAATAGTCAAGGAAAGGGCTTGGCAAATAGCTAAGATAACAGAGGAAGTCTAAAAATCCTCCCAAAAGATGAGCTAATCAGAATTGTACCCATACTAAAAGACCTCAATTGATGTATAACCTTGTGATTTTTGCCCTTAAAAACTCAGCTTGTAAAGGGGTGTGTGCAGGACTGAGGTCCTTGTCATGCAACTCGTAATTTTCAATAAACCTTGCTTATGCATTTCGGAAAGTTCGAATTTCTGGTGATCTTTTTTGGGGGGACCTTGTGATCAGGGCACAACAGTATTTTAAGTGGAAATTGAAAGTGAAAATCTGGACTGCCAACCTAGGTGAAGAACAAGGCAGAATATGCAGGAAAGAACAAAGAGCATGCACATGCTGGTGGGGCAAACTTCAACCTGTCCCTTAAAGATGATTGGCAGCCAGGGGTGGGGGTTTCACATGCATGTACAGAGAGCACTTAGAAGCACAGAACATTTCAAATTTGCTTCTATTTATTCACTTTATCTTGAACAAGGAGTGACTCCCTAACAAAACACTCTATGGGAATAGCCCCTTAATCTGATGTTGGTAATAATTGTGGTTTTGCTCTGAAATCCTCTTACTGGAGCTGAGGGGAATTTCAATACAAAGCCAGGAATGAGGAAGTTGATTTTCATAATCATAGTCCACATCAGAACGTGCCTGGAGGTTCTGCCCAAAATAAGCTTCCCCTGAGTGATTAGAAAGATTGTGGCCATTGACGAAGCAAATTAACCTCGGTAACATCCAACTAGCTTTGAGATGAAAACATGTTTTCAGGATTTGTAAACCAAGACAGTAAGAAGGGAGTTGCTGAGAGCTTTGTTGCTATTGCTTAGTCTTTTGTGTATTGTATTGTTTTGTTTTGACTTTGAACTTCAGCAGAATTCATACTTAAAGAAACATGAAAACAAGTGAGCAATGCCTGGCAGGGCAGTTCTGGAAGCCAGACTCCCCCTCAAAGATTATTTCTTTCTCACAGTTGACTCTGCCCTCATTCTTTATGCTCTTTTTTCTGTTTCCATCTTACACTTCCATACCTCTGAGTTGGCCCTCCTCAACATCAAGAGACATTCTAAATTTTAAAATTTTTAAAATACTAGTAATGCTGAAAAATTCTACAAATGACTAATAATTTTGATTAGATAAACACCTCCAAGGTTGACTTTATAATCCTTGAGTTTCTGCACGCTAGCATGTGAGTGTTAAAATGCAGGAGCATACAGGCAAAACCAAGCAAAACCTAGGTATTTCTTGGAATAAAATAAAAAGTAGTCTACCAGACCAACACCAATACTTCTCCAACTAGTCCATAAAATACAAAAGAAAAGAACACTGTCAATCTCATAGTAAGGCAGTATTATCCTGATGATGATTTTAAAAACAGAAAAAACACAACAAAAAGAATATTATTGACAAATTTCCTAGACAAACATAGACACAAGAATTTTCTTTTTTTTATTATGAATAAAGAAGTCACATTTTCTATCTGTGTATATCCTTATTCAAGGCCCCTTTCCCCTCTCACCACATCAGGTTGCTCCCTCTTCTCCACATCTCCCCATCTCCTCCCCAGCATTGGTAGGAGATCCCAAGGTCCCAAGGTCCCAATATTGCTCAGTTCAGCCTCCACTCCTGGCAGATCCAGTTTTCTCCCCCCAACATTGAGACTGAGTCAGGTGCTCCTCTAGGAGGAGAGGGATCCAAGGTGTCAGTCCAAGGACACAAGAATTTTCAACAAAATAATTGCAAACCAAATTCAAGAATAAAGCAAAAGATCATATGTTGAAAAGATTCTTCATTTATCACAATCAAGTTGACTTTATTTTAAAGATATATGTTTAATGTATATAAATCAATAAGTGTAACCATAACATATGCTCAGAAATCAAAAGATCTTAGTATAGAAAAGGACTTTGATAAACTCCAACATCTCTTGATGATAGTCCTGAAGAAACAAGAAATAGAAGTAACATACTTGAATAAAATAAAGGAGAAGATATACATATATATATACATATATAATACTAAATGGAAAAAATGGAAACATTTTTCTAATATCTGGACCTAGACATGGGTGTTTGTCTACTTTCTCCACTCTTATTTGATATAGTACTGGAAGTCTTAACTAGAGTAATAAGACAAGAAAATCAAATGAAAAGGATGCGAACAGGAAAGGAAGAAGCCAAGGTATCCTTATTTGCAAATGATACAATTCTCTAAAAGATTCCACTCTTACTACTGATAAACACTTGCAGCAAGGTGACAGCTACAAAATTAGCACACTAAACTTAGTAGCATTTCTATATAACAATGACAAACATCCTAAGAAAGAAATTAGGAAAACAATGCCATTTGCAGAAGCTTTAAAAAAAATATCTTGCAATAACTCTAACCAAGAAAGTAAAAGACTTCTACAATTAAAACTTAAAAAAATAAACTCTCCAAAGAAGTTAAAGAAGGCACTAGAAGGTGAAAAGCTCTCTTACACTGTGGATTAGATATTTTGAAAATGACCATCCTACCAAAAATAATATATAGATTCAGTATGGTTCCTATCAAAATTTTAACATTATTTATCACAGAAGTAGAAAAAAAAGACAATCTGAAAACTCATCTAGAAATGTAAAAGCACTCAGATAGCCATAGCAATCCTAAGCAAAATAAGGCATTAAACACCATATTTTATTTCAAGTTATATTACAAAGCATAGTACAAAAACAACATGGTCTTAGCACAAAACCAAACATTTAGATTAATAGAACAGAAGATCCAAGCATAAACTCATGAAGCTAGAGGTACTTGGTCTTTGCCATAGTTGTCAAAAATACCCATTAGAAAAAAAGACACCCTCTTTAACAAATGTTGCAGGGAAAACTGGATATACACGTGTAGAAGACTGAATGAAAGTAAGAGCTGGTGAGATCGCTCAGAAAATAAAGGTGTTTGCTGCCAGGCCTGATGCCACAAGTTTAATCCTTGGTACCCATGCAGTAAAAAGAGAAAGCCAACTGCCCCAGATTTTTTTTTTTTTTTTTTTTTTTGATATCTGCACACTCACCATGACATACAAACACATAGGGAGAGAGACAGAAACAGGAAGATTGCAGATGTTGAAATTGCAAATTATTTTAAAATTTTTAAAGGTATATCTACTCTATTAAGAATTTATTACAGCTATGTTCAGAGTGGAAGCTGAAGCAAGCAGATTCCAGCTCCTAGGCTACCCATCCAGAGAATCCCTCTTCAGGGCAAGGATTACACCCAAGGGTCTGATCTCAGGCTCCTGCTAGCAGACAGGCCCTAGGCTTTAGCTGGGAGGGGACTTGCTCATAGACCCCTAACAGAAGGGACCTCCCACAGCCCGGCCCCAGCCTTCAGGGCGATCTGCATCATCACAGATGGACTGACACCTAGGAAATTCAGAGCAGTATCCAGACTGGAGTCAGAGATCATGCAGACCCCTTGCTCAGAACAGACAGAAGACACACAGTCCTGCTGCCACAACTGACTAGGAGCTGCCTAATTGTAAACCACTAAAGCCATGGGCAGATGCCAGTGTAAAAATGCATATAACAATATAAAAAACAACAAGGCAACACCAGAAGAAACTGGTGGTTCTATAACATCAAGACCTGAACAGAGCAATGAAGGGGAAACAGAAGGAAACAACAGCAAAAACATCTTTATGAAGATTATAGAAGCCTTAAAAGAGAATATAAAAAATTCCCTTAAAGAAAGAGAAGAAAATACAAATAAAAAAATGAAAGAGATAAATAACTCATTCAAAGAAAACCAAGAAAAGGAAAAACAAAAAATGGAAGAAACATTACAGGAACTAAAAATTAAAATAGAAGCAAGAAAAAAGGCACAAAATCAGGCAGAGGTAAAAATAGAAATTCTAAAGAAAAGAGCTAGAACTACAGATACAAGCATAATGAACAGAATCCAAGAGATGGAAGAGAGAATCTCTGGAGTGGAAGATTCAATAGCGGAAATAGATACACCAGTCAAAGAAAATACTAAAATGCAAAAAGCTATCACACAAAATGTTCAGAAAATTTGGGACACCATGAAAAGACCTAACCTGAAAATAATAAGTATAGAAGGAAAAGAATACCAGCTCAAAGGCACAGATAATGTATTCAATAAAATCACAGAGGAAAACTTGCCCAACCTAAAGAAGGAAATGCCTATATATATATACAAGAAGATTACAAGACAACAAATAGATTTACCCAAAAAAAGTCCACACACCACATAATAATCAAGCCACAAAACATACAGAAAAAAGAAAAAATTTTAAGGGCTGCAAAAGAAAAGGAACAACTTGCCAACTCACATATAAAGGCAGACCCATCAGAATAACACCTGACCATTCAATGGAAACAATGAAAGCAAAAAGGTCCTGGTCAGAAGTTTTACAGACACTAAAAGAACATGGCTGCCAACCTAGACTACTATACCCAGCATAACTATCAATCACTATAGATGGAGTAAACAAGATATTTCATGACAAAATCAGATTTAAAAAATACTTATCAACAAATCAGGCCATTCAGAAAGCATTTGAGGGACAACTACAACCTAAGGATTCCAGATACACCATGAAACCACAAACAATTGATAATCCCACAGAACAAAAGCACAAAGAAAGGAAATACATACAAGGCACCCCCAAAAATAATAGAAAATATCAATCAGTGGTCACTAATATTCCTTAATATTAATAAAAACAATTCACCTATAAAAAGACACACACTAACACGACGGATAGAAAAACAGAAGCTATCCTTCTACTGCATTCAAGAAACACACCTCAACCTTAAAGACAAACACAGGCTCAGAGTAAAGGGGTGGTAAAAGATTTTTCAATCAAATGTCCCTAAGAAACAAGCTGGGGTTGCCATCCTAATATCTAACAAAGTAGACTTCAAACTAAAATCAATTAAAAGAAACCAGGATAAACATTACTTATTCATCTCAGAAAAAAATTGATCAAGATGATATTTCAATCCTGGATATTTATGCCCCTAATATAAGGGCACCGATCTATGTAAAAGAAACACTACTAAAGCTCAAATCCCACATCAATTCTCACACCCTAATAGTGTGAGATTTCTACCCCACTTTCACCCCTGGATAGATCAACTGGACAGAGACTCAATAGATAAATAAGGGGTCTAACAGAGGTTATGGTGCAAATGGATTTAATAGATATTAACAAAAGTTTCCACCCAAATGCAAAGGAATATACATATTTCTCAGCACCACATGGAACTTTCTCTAAAATTTACCACATAATTGGTCATAGAGCAAATATCAATACATACAAAAAATGAAAATAATTCCTTTTATCATATCAGACCACCAGAGCCTAAAGTTAGAGTTAAACAACATCAAAAATCACAGAAAGCCTACCAACTCATGGAAACTAAACATCACTCAGCCTAACCACCTCTGAGTCAAGGAAGAAATTAAGAAAGAAATCAAAGTCTTCCTAGAATTTAACAAAATTGAATCCACAATGTACCCAAACTTGTGGGGCACAATGAAAGCAGTCTTAAGAAGAAAATTCATCGCACTAGATGCCTACATGAAAAACCTAGAGAAATCCCACACTAGAGAACTAACAGCTCAGCTGGAAGCCTTACAACAATTAGCAGCAAACTCACCTAGAAGGAGTAGGCAGCAGGAAATAATCAAACCTAGAGCTGAAATCAATACAATTGATACAAAAATAACAATACAAAGAATCAATGAAACAAAGAGTTGGTTCTTTGAAAAAGTCAACAAGATAGATAAACCCTTATCCAAACTAACCAAAAAGCAGAGAAAGGGTATCCAAATCAACAAAATTAGAAATGAAAAGGGGACATAACAGGAAATCTAGAGAATTATCAGGTCATCCTTTGAAAATCTATATTCCACAAAATGGAAAACCTAGAGGAAATGGACAGCTTTTTGGACAGATACCATTTACCAAAATTAAATTAAGATCAGATTAAATACCTAAACAGACCTATAACCCTAAAGGAAATTGAAGCTGTCATTAAAATCGTCCCAAGTAAAAAAAGCCTAGGACCAGATGGTTTCAGTGCAGAATTCTACCAGACATTCAAAGAATAAATACTACCAATACTCCTCAAACTGTTTCATATGGTAGAAACTGAAGGAATATTGCCAAACTATTTTTATGAGGCCACAACTCTCCTAATACCCAAGCCACTCAAAGACATAACAAAGAAAGAATATTACAGATCAATTTCCCTCATGAATATTAATGCAAAAATTCTCAACAAAATTCTGGCAAACCAAATCCAACAACATATAAAAAAAAAATCCACCACGATCAAATAGGCCCCATCCCAGGAATGCAGGGATAGATCAACATATGAAAAACTGTAAATGTCATCCATCATATAAACAAACTGAAGGAAAAAAAACCACATGATTATATTGTTAGTCACTGAAAAAGCCTTTGAAAAAGTCCAACACTACTTCATGATAAAAGTCCTGGAGAGATAAGGAATGCAGGGAAAATATCTAAATATAATAAAGACGATTTACAAGAAGCCAACAGCCAACATCAAACTAAATGGAGAAATACTCAAAGCAATCGTGCTAAAACTAGACAAGGCTGTCCTCTCTCCCCTTATCTATTCAATATAGTTCTCAAAGTTTTAGCTAAAGCAATAAGAGAATGAAAGGAGATTAAGGGGATACAAATTGGAAAAGAAGAAGTGAAACTATCTCTATTTACAGATCATGTAATTGTATATATAAGTGATCCACAAATTCTACCAGGGAATTTCCACAGATGGTAAACACCTTCAGCAATACAGCAGGATACACGATTAACTCAAAGAAATCAGTAGCCCTCCTATACTCTATAAAAGGGCTGAAAAAGAAATAAGTGAAACATCACCCTTTATAATAGCTGCAAATAGCATTAAATACCTTGGAATAACTATAACCAAAGAAGTAACAGATCTATTTGACAAAAATTTAAATCACTGAAGAAAGAAATTGAAAAGGATATCAGAAAATGGAAAGATCTCCCATGTTCCTAGATAGGTAGGATCAACATAGTAAAAATGGCAATTCTACCAAAAGCAATCTACAGATTCAATGCAATTCCCATCAAAATCCCAACATAATTTTTTACAGACCTTGGAAGAATAATATTCAATTTCTTTTGGAACAACAGGAAAGTCAAGATTGCCAAAACAATTTTGCTCAACAAAAGAACCTTAGGAGGCACCACCATCCCTGACTTCAAGTTATACTATAAAGCTACAGTAATAAAAACAGCCTGATACTGGCATAAAAACAAACTTGTGGATCAATGGAATAGAATTGAGGATCCTCACATTAACCCCAAAACCTATGAACACCTGATCTTTGAGAAAGAGGCCCAAAATATTCAATGGGAAAAGCATAGTACATTATCTCCAACAAATGGTGTTGGCATAGCTGAATGGTAGTGTGTAGAAAAATGCAAATAGATTCGAGCCTATCACCCTGCACAAAATTCAAACCACGTGGATCAAAGACCTTAACATAAACCCAGCCACACTGAACTTGATAGAAAAGAAAGTGGGAAATACCCTCCAACAAATTGGCACAGGTGACTACTCCCTAAATATAATACCACTGGCACAGACACTAAGAACAACAATCAATAAGTGGGACCTCCTAAAACTGAGAAGCTTTTGTAAAGCCAAGGACATAGTCAATAAGACAAAATGACAGCCTACAGAATGGGAAAAGATTTTCACCAACCTTACAAGTGCAGATAACTGATCTCTAAAATATATAGAGAACTCAAGAAACTAGAGCCCAAAACTTTAAATAACCCAATCAAAAAATGGGATTCAGAACTAGAAAGGGAACTCTCTGCAGAAGAATTACAAATGACTGAAAGGCACTTGAAAAAGGCACTGAAAAGGCACTTCTGATAGCTCATCATCTTTAGCCATCAGAAAAATGCATATCAAAAGAACTGGAGAGATGGCTCAGAGGTTAAGAGCACTGGCTGTTCTTCCAAAGGTCGTGAGTTCAATTCCCAGCAACCACATGGTGGCTCACAACCATCTATAAATAAGATCTGGTACTCTCTTCTGTACACTATACATAATAAAGAAATATTTTTAAAAAAGAACTTTGAGATACCACCTTACACCTTTCAGAATGGCAAAGATTAAAGACACAGATGGCAGCCTATGCTGGAGAGGTTGTGGAGCAATGGGGAACACTCTTCCATTGTTGGTGGGAGTGTAAGCTTGTTCAGCCACTCTGGAATGCAATATGGCAGTTTCTCAGGAAACTGGGAATTCATCTCCCCAAGGATCCAGCAATATCACTGTTGGGCATATACCCTAAAGATGTACAGTCGCACTCCAAAGGCATTAGCTCAACTATGTTCACAGCAGCATTATTCATAATAGCAGGAACCTGGAAACAACCTAGATGTCCCTCAACTGAAGAGTAGATTAACAAACTGTGGTACATCTACATTGGGAGTACTACCCAGCAGTAAGAAAAAATGATATCCTAAAATTTGCAGGCAAATGGATGGATTTGGAGAATATCCTCCTGTGAGAGAGATCACAAACCCAGAAAAATAAGCAGGGAATATACTCATTCATTAGTGGACTTGAAACAAAAATCAAAGCATTCCCAAGCTACAAACCACAACCACTGAAACTTGGACTGACAAGTTAGAGCCCATTCCCTCCAGAGAAATACCTGACCCAGTCTTGATGTTGGAATGAGGAAAGTGGATTTGCCTGGAGTAGATGCCTAACTTAGCTACCTTGGGACCTTGGGACCTCCTGCCCTTGCTGGGGAGGAGATAAGGAGATGGGGAGAAGAAAGAGTGAGTGAGAGGGTCGGGAGGGGGAAGCAAGTTTGAACAAAGGAACACATGGATAAAAAATGAGACTTTATTCATAATATTAAAAAATGAATTTATCATTACAGTTCCTACTGAGTCTAGTAATTGATTCTGTGATACTGTCTTCTATATTTTGTCTCTTATTCCTCACCATAATTGAGATGGGGGGTGAGAAGCCCTAGTCACAGAGGATATAAGGTGTGCACTGAACTATCAACAAAACCACAATCATCCATATCTCCAGTTCCAAAGCTTCAAATCCCTCTTTCAACCTCTGTTAGCACCAGGCACACACACAGTACATATGCATATATTCAGGCAATACATACACATAAAATTTAAAATTCTAAGGCTGAAAGATAAATATCTTCTGTTTTGACATTTGCTTCAGGTTTCAAAACCTTCAGCTGTTTAATGGCAACAGCATGAATTCAACTCCACATCATTCAACCTGATAAATTTCAAACATGACAATCAACTAGCCATTTTCATCCATTCCTCATTCCACCTGAGAAAAGCTTCCGGAACACTTTGCATTCTCCAAGCTAAACCTCTTCATTTTGAGTCTTGTCATTTAAACCAACTCCTGCTTGATTAGCAATACCAAATAAGGCCATGAGCTATCTCAGCATAGCTGAGCATTGTGAGAGTCCAAGAAGGCAGTGTAAAGTCATCACACATCTGAGGACAGTTAGTGCAGAGAAAAGAATGGTTCCTAGCTGCTCTTTCACTTGATGGCAACTTGGTACAAGACCTTGGTCAACTTATACACTAAGAGCATCCAGCAGTCAGCCCCCAAACCACTCATTTCCCAACTGCATCCTAATGAAAAACTGACTAAGCAAGAGATTTTGAAGTCAGAGTTTAAAGACAGAAAATAATTAAAAGCAGAATTTTTTTTTGTCAGCACTTAACATGCTACGAGTCTGGAGATACAGTGAACATCAATAGGAGCAATTGTCACTGACTCTGAGCTATAAAACTGATTTCTTTTCAACTCTGAATTCTAGGCATTCATTGTCCCTGACACATCCCAGATTACTAAGAATGCATAAAAATCACATAATGTTGTAGAGGTTGTGGGATTTGAGGAGTGCAGCATATAAAACCATCCTAAGAATTCTGAGAAGGATGTTCGGATTTTTCATACCGAAAATGTTGGTCCATGGAACTCTCAAAGCTGATGTTCCTACAACTTGAGCCAGTGTTACAAAGAAGTCCTTGAACAAAAGGGAGAACACCTCGGCTGGGAAGATCCCGGGCTTGCAAATAACCTGGACATAAACACAAGGAAGAAATTAGTTCTGACACCTATTATTCAAAGTAGGGTGTTGTGTGCAATGACCTTGCCTCCCAGTCCAATTGCATATAACGGGAGGGGGAGTGGATTTTCCATCCAAAAGCCCAGCCCGCCAGAACACAGCTTTCTGTGTCCATGTGTTCATCCTTTCTTCATTCTCTCGCTGTCCCAGTTAGGTAAGTCCCTGAAATAATGCAAGATGTGGCAGTGGTCCAAACAGGGTCATAAACAGTAGACACTGACTACGGGGAACTAGCATTGACTAGAAAAGTGAAAGTTCTCATGATAAACACACTAATAAAATAAAGAAAGAAATAGGGCTAATAGAACAAATAAAGGAATGAATAAAGGAGCACTGCAAGATAGGCAGGCATGAATTAATAAGAAGAATCTAGAGACAGGCAGTTACATGTTAATAGGTAGAATCTATACTTAGGTAGTTGTACGTTAACAGGTAGAATCTAGAGATAGGCAGTTGTATGCTAGTATTCACAAAAGATTTTTGGGACAAGTGAAATTGAAAGCTAGGTAGTTTTATGTTGGTACTTTGGCTATTCGGAGAAACCATGGAATGAGTGGAGATGTCGCAGCTTGGTTGGTTCTTGGGCTGTGTTGTGGAACTATGCCTGTAGCTTTCAGGGAAGGAAGAAATTAATTTGGCAACTTGAGAAAAATAAATAATAGAAAAAATAATTGGCAAATACATGCCTGAATAGCAAAAGAAAAAAAAAGCAGGCGAAGGACCCCTGATGGTAGAGTTCTGGACTGGCTGTTTACATGGGCCACTAATCTGGGTGAGTTGGCACTTTCCAGCATCCTGCCTTGGTAGTCCAGCTTTCAGAGGCCAGAACCAAGCTCTGTTTAAATGTTATTCAGTTTTTTCACAATCCAACTTATTTCTGATGCATCTGGTCATCCATGGGGGTAAAACTAGTCAAGGGAAAAGCCTCTGTGGACCTGTGTCCTCATCTAGTATCTTGGTCAACATCCTCCCACAGCAGTTTATACTGGTGAGATCCTCCATTTTGGACAGCACTTCACTAACTCCTGAAGTACTCATGAGATCTATCCATTTATCTACTGAGGGCAGGTTACAGTCCTGTGATTTATACAGGATTTAATATGTCACATGGATTGTCAATATGTGAGCAGGTATAATTAGGAAATAATTGGAAACCACCTCTTGAGTGTTTGGACCCACGTTAATAATACCATGAATGTTCCCAGTTACATTGGCACATCCTAGAAAAGCAAACTGTTTATGATCAGATTGTTTCTCCTGATAATACTGCAAAAATTATTCTTGATTAGCTGCAGACTTCAGTCTCATTAGTTTGCTAAGACATCCTTTTTGTTTTGTTGGGCACAGCAGAGGGTAGAAGTCTTCTTATTCCCGTGTTCTAGTGTGAAGTATCATAGAGAACCACCCCTGCACTAAGCATGAAGAGTTACCCTAAACTTCTTAGAAATAAGAAAAGGGGAAATGCAGGGAGCAAGTAAGGTCCTGAGTGAATGTGTATTGCTTGACATAAGCACAGCCATGCCAAAGACCCCATTGACTCAGCTCCATGGAGGTGGCAACACCTCCCCCAGGTGAGGCTCCATGGGATGGCAAAGCTGTCCTCTGCTCCATGCAAGGATATTGAAAATATCCGCCATAGCTTTCCCCTGGATGTTTATGGCCTAGAGACTACTCCTATACAAACACTGCTAAACCTGCCTTCTTGTTCAGGTGTATATAATAACCATAATTCTTTATTTATCAGTATGTAAAAATCATCTCCTTCTTCAGCTGTATACAATAGCACTATCTCCATGTTCAGCTGTGTATAATAACCCTGTCTCCTGTTTACCTGTGTTTAATAACCCACATCTCTATTCAACTATATAAAATAAACATGCTGCACTTTACCAACGGCGGAGCTTCTCCATCAGAAAGCCCAGACCACCCAATTCCAGTTTTTCTGAATCTGTGTGTATCATTTCCACGTCCATTGTTGCCTATCTTCACAATTCCAGGACCCAAGCTATGCAAGGACACAACAGGATATGCATTCTACAGATTTAGACTCTGTTATAGTATTTTTTTACCCTGTTATTAGCATAAAAGATGTCCCAGGAGTCACTGAAGAAATACAAAACTCTTTTATACTTTGCACTTCCTCCCCAGTGTCTGCACTCATACTGCCAATCATGTAACTCACTGTACTCCACTAGCTTCCCTCATTGTGGAGTAGTCATTCTTCTGTTACATAGCCAAGCCACTAGCACAGCCCTCCTGCAAATCAACCGTGCATGAGAAGGTTACAACGAATGTTTTAAGTTTGGGCAAAAACTTTCAGCTAAAAGCCAACCTGGATTCTTAAGCATTTACATGAAATATCTAAATATCATATAGTACAAAACTGCTTTACTATAGCAAAACCTTTCAGGAACCTGGCATGGTGGTGCACACCTTTAATTTCTGCATAGGGGAGGCAGAAGCAGGAGATCTCTATGAGTTTGAGGCCAGCTTGTTCTACATAGTAACATCCAGGGCATCGGGGCTATGTAGACAGACACTGTGTCTCAAAAGGAGGAGGAGAAGAAGAAAAGGAAGAAAGGAAGGAGAGAGAGAAACTTTCGGGAAAATACTCCTATGATATATAATGAGCCAACACCTTAATAAAGTGTTGGTGCACATGTTCCACCCCATCTGCTCTTTGTATGCACAGGTGGACAGGGAATGCAGACAAAGACAGGGGCAGGCAACTGGAAAGCTACTAATCTATGTGCTGTGGCTCATGGAATACAGGAAAAAACTTTCCCCATGATGTCTACTTTGGTTCTTTGAAATGATCTCCTTCACTCAAACATGAAGACCCACTATGCCCAGAAGTTAGTACAATGTTTTCCACACAAAAGGCATTCACTAGATATTTAATGACTGAATGAATAAACAAACAAGAATGAGAGTATGAATGAATGAAAAAGTAAATATAAGACATAGTGTTTCAGAAGATCATAGAGAAATTAGAAGTGTGATACCAGTAATAAAAGATGAATTTCACTAGCTGGTTTTGTAGCCCTTCTCAGGAATACATCCTGAATGGAGGTCACACCAATGGATGCGTATTTGGTGGGTTGGAGGTTGAGATCTCCAACCTTAAGTATACTTGTTCTTATATGAAGTACTTTATGATGCTTCTCTCACTGTATTCTAATAGGTCAGCCCTCTAGAAAATTCTCTGAAGGAATAAAAAAACCTAGATACATATTTGCTAAATGAAAAAAATACTAAATATTAAAAACCCTAAAAAAGGATTTTCAGCTCTTCATAGCTGAAATTGTAACAACCTGTTTCATAATTTTCTATAACATACAAAGCCATGAGCACAAATGAATCATTAGCCTCATCCCCTTTCAATAAGAAGAATATAATTATTACTGACAACCAATTTCAAATAAATTCTAACATTTAGTCATCTCTTTTCCATGGGAAGCTTGCAAACTCAGATGAACTACACATTTCAAGTGGCATAGTCAAACAAAACAGGTCATCATTTCCCAAGAGGTATGGCCACTGAGTTTTCAAATCTGACAAACAACATGCACTGACTGGCCATGTTTCTGGAGAGCAGTAAGTTCTTGGAAGTTTATCAGTGAATCTCCCCCATGAATCACAGTCTGGACCTCCTACATTGCCATCATCATCACTATCATCACATTAAAATAAAAGGTACCTGCCTCCCTTATCTCTGCTTCTAACTCTTCCAAAAATAAAAGGTTTATATATCCAAGCCCACATGGGTCCAGCTCAGGTGAGAATAAACCTATTTGCTAGACTGAGCAGAAATCTAGTAATATCATTCTTAAGCAGTGAAGAAACCTGCATTACCTCTTCCTGGTGCATTCCTCGAGTATATTGCTATTGTTTTAATAGAGTCTTGGTTACTTGCCCCACTGAGAATTCAATGTCAATAAAGAACAGAGAAAAGGGTAGATGCTTTTTCTTTGAACATTTGGCATCCTTAAAAAAATGTATTCAAAATGAAACTTACAGTTATCCCTGTGTCTGGGAGGTTCTTGGAAACGTAGCACTGTCAGAATCATGAACAGGATGCATGGCCAGAAGAATTCAGCGAGGGAGAGAACCTGGGAAAATCCAAAAGACAAATGGTGAACATGTTTCCACACACTGTTATAGTCTCTTCTGCTTGAAAGATGGTGGGCAGCCAGGCCAGGATGCTTCTATAGAAAGTCACTGTTGCCCTATTTGTGAGCATGCTCTATCAGAAACATAGATGAACCAATGTCAGGATGTATTACATAACAAATTCACAAGGTGCAATGGTGTCATTGGCAACAATTTGCCGAGAAATCCCATTGTTTTTCATAGCTGGCCAAAACAAGCATGGGTTCTTTTATTTCATTCTAAATTACCCAAATTAATATCAGACAACAAATTACACATCATATAGTAATATATCTCTGTATTTATTTATTATAGAATGGCTACAAAAGAGTTCTAACACTCAACAGAAGTCAAAGAATTTCAAAGAGGCTTGAGGCAGAATCTGAGGGATGTGAAAAGCCCCCAATAAGGATTAGCATAACGAAGGAGACATGCATGGTGGGGAGAGGGGCTCCGTCTGAGATGATCACTGCAGCTGCCCGCTTAGAGTCAGGCTTTGGAGTCAGAGTTGAGCCACAGGAGTGCAAAGTACAGGACCTTGGAGGCTGTAGAAAAGAGAGGAAAAACTGTATCCAGAGAGATGAGCCAGCAGAGAGATGGATAGCAACCACATGAACAGTAGGGATTGAGACATGCTGAAGACACTAAGACAGTTGAGAGTCCTCTGCCTGTTGGTTCCTTGACACTCACACTGAATGGTCAAGTTTGACAGGTTGATGGGGCTGTCACCATTGATGTGTCCTCTTTCCAGGGTCCAGTTGAGGGCGTTACACTTTTTCCTCAGTCTGGTGTATCCGGGAAATTTTCAGGCCTGGTTTCCTGACACAGCTTTATTGTAGCCTATGTATATTCTTACAACCTTGATTTACTTTGATAGATTTATAGTATGGCAACTTTCTATGTTTAGAATCAATTATTTATCAGACTGTGCCCTATGGGTGGCAATGAACAGATGTTCTCTATGCCTCTGGCAAGGTACAGAGTCATCTCTCCTCTGCATTGTACACTGAGTCTCTCAGGGCAGGGCATCATGCAAGAAACCATTTTCACATAACACAAAGTATCTGAGAGCCTGGCACTGCTGTTTGGTTTTTATTCATTTGCTCTTTTGAGGGGCCTACCACCCAACTCCCAAATAAATCCCTCATGGAGGCTTATTCTTAATTATAAATTCCCAGCCTTATAACTGGACTGTGGCATGAAGGAAAAAAATGCAAATAGTTTCATGTCTAATACCCTGCACAAAACTCAAATCCAAGTTTTAAGTCCAAGATCAAAGACCTCACCATAAACCCAGTTACGTTGAACTTGATAGAAAAAAAGTGGGGAGTAGCCTTGAATGCATTGGCACACAGACCACCACCTAAATGTAACACCAGTAGCACAGATACTGAGAGCAACAATTAATAAATGGGACCTCCTTAAGCTGAGAAGCTTCTGTAAGGCAAAGGAAACCATCAATAGGACAAAATGACAGCCTACAGAATGGGAAAAGATCTTTACTCATCCTACATCTGATCAAGGGCTGATCTTTAAAATATTTAAAGAAACTATAGATTAAAAAATAATCCAATTAAAAAATAGAGTACAGAGCTAAATAGAGAATTCTCAACAGAAGAATCTCAAATGGCTGAAAAACACTTAAAGAACTGCTGCTCAACATCCTCATCCATGAGGGAAATGCAAATCAAAACAATTTTAATATACCTTCTAATACCTGTCAGAATGGCAAAAATCAAAAACACTGATGACAACCTATGCTGGAGAAGATGCAGAGCAAGGGAACCACTCTTCCATTGCTGGTGGAAATGTAAACTTGTACAGTTGCTTTGGAAATCAGAATGGCAGTTTCTCAGTTAACTGAGAATCAGTCTACCCAATGATCCAGCTATACCACTCTTGGGCATATACCCAAAGGATACACAATTTTACCCCAAGGACATTTGCTCAACTATGCTCATAGCGGCATTATTTATAATAGGCAGAACCTGGAAACAACCTAGATGGCACGCAACTGAAGAATGGATTTTTTTTTTAATGTGGTACATTTACCCAATGGAATACTACACAGCAGTTTAAAAATGTGACATCCTGAAATTTGCAGGCAAATTGATGGTTCTAGAAAAAAAATCATCCTGAGTGAGGTAACACAGGTTACCTGGGTAGAAAGACAAACATGGTATGTACTTACTCATAAGTGGATTTTAGAAGTAAGGCAAGGATAACCAGGCTACAATCCACAACATTTGAGCAGCTACGTAACAAGGAGGAACTTAAGAGAGACATCCATGGATCCCCTCCAAGAAGGGAAAACAGAGACGACCTCCTGTGTAAATAGAAGCCATAGCAGGGGAGGGGATAAGGGGAAGTGGGAGGAGAATATGAGGGAATGAAATGGCTGAGTTGGGGAAGGAACAGAGAACAATGAAAAAGATACCTTGATAGAAGGAACCATTGTGGAGTTAGAGAGAAATCTGGTGCTATGGAAACACCCAAGAACCCACAAAATGACGCCAGCTAAGACTCCAAGCAATAGTGAAGGGTTCCTAAACTGTCCTTTCCCAATAATCAAACAAATGACCACCCTAATTGTCATTATAGAACCTTCAACCAGCAACTGATGGAAGCAGATGCAGAGATCCACAGATAGACACTGGGCCTAGGTCCCAGTCCCGGCAAAGGGAGGGAGGAGAAGATGTTGGAGACGGACCCAGGACTATTTAGAATTTCCTGCTCCTTGGATGAAGTATCCTTGGTAAATTACTAGCTTTGCAAAAGCAGGCTTCTTGGAGTCCTTCAAGATTAGGCGTCCTTAGTTAGTTACAGAAATGAGCTTCCTGGAGTCTCCCATGATAAGGTGTTCTTTGCTAAACTGCAGGCCTTGCAAAATATGA
>PVIH01006687.1:35442-108450 GCA_004025045.1 Sigmodon hispidus
CCCCTCTCTCTGCTTCCCCTCTCTGCCTGGAGCCTTACACTCCCCTCTCTCCACCTCCCCTCCCCTTCCAGAGGCATTGCTTAAAAAGCCTCAGCATTCACTCAATAAACGGAAGCCTTGACGTGACTCAGACTGACTCTTGTCGTTCTTTATGCGCTTGGCTTCCTCTCTCTCTTTCCCCCATTTGCTTCACAGGTGGTCCCCCCCTCGAGACCTTCGAATAACTGGACCTGCTGGACAGGGACAAGAAGATTATATGAGCAAAGGGGTCAAGATCATGATGAGGAAATTTACAGAGTCAGCAGACCCAACCTACTGGGAGCTCACAGATTCTGAACTGACAGCTGGGGAACTTCCGTGGGACTGAACTAAGCCCTTCAAAGGTGAATGACAGTAGAATAGCATGGACAGTTTATGGGGCTTCTGGCAGTGGGACCAGAATTTATTCATAGTACATGAACTGGTTTCTTGGAACCTATTCCTTACAGAGGAACACCTTGCTCAGCCTTGGTACTGTGGGTGGGGGGAAGTTGTCTTGGTCCTACCTCAACTTGATATAACAGACTGCATTAACTCACCCTGGCAGTCTTTACCCTCTCTGAGGAATGGATGGGGGAGGGAAGCAGGGGGAGTACTTGGAAGAGGGGATGGAGGGGGAATAGCAGTAGGTATGTATAAAAAAAAACTTTACAAAAATGAGGAAAAAATTGAAAATAAATAAATGCCCAGCCTTATCTTGGCTTGTTTCTTGCCAGCTTTCCTTAGTTTAAATTATCCCTTTTATCTTTTGCCTCTGACCTTTTCCTTTTCTATTCCTGTTTACCTTTCTTTGTTTCTAACTCCATGTCCTGCTATGTGGCTGGGTGGCCCCTGGAGTCCTCCTCCTTCTCTGGCTCCTCCCAGATTTCTCCTTCTGTTTATTCTCTCTGCCTGCCAGCCCCGCCTATCCTTTCTCCTGCCTTGCCATTGGCCATTTAGTTTTTATTTTTATTAGAGCATCGGGTATTTTAGACAGGCACAGTAACAGCTTCAAAGAGTTAAACAAGTACAAGTGCAATATACACAAAAGTAACACACCTTAAATGAATATTCTGCAACATGGCCCAGCCTGGTCAAAAACTTCCTTCTCCAGGATCTGTTGGGGCAAGGCCTGAGAGAAGCCTTAACTCATTTGCCTTGAGATCCAAATCCGTAATGTCCCCTGCTCATCTTCTTGCCTGTCCTGGATTCTGTTCCTTTTCATTTCTAAGGTGTATTTTTTTTTAATTTCAGAAATGTCATTCAAGAAGTAAAAGTAATAACTAACTTCACCCCCATTTCCTATGCTCCAACAAATCAACTCCTTTTACTCTTTCTCATTTCTTCAGCATTCCTGCAGGAGGTAGAGTCCAGCACCCATCTGAAAACATCACTTTCCCTTCGCTGCTGCACAACATGCCACCAAGTGAATACTCACAGGTCCATGCTTCTAAAGAGCAACACTCTTTAAAATACTGTGTTAAAATACTGTGTTCTTTATACTGCTTTAAGGAAATTGGAATAAATTCCTCAACCTAAGGTAGTCAATCCTTTGGCACACTGCAGAACTGCCCAAATGATTGCAGTAATTTATCTTTTCAGTGCCAAGACTTCAACCCAAGGTCTCATGCACGGGAGGGAAATGTGTTGCCACTGAGCCACACACAGCCCTGACCTTAAATTCTCAAAACTGAAAGAAATTAACTGACAATGGAATTAGGAATTGATGTGAAAGAGATATAATCCTTAAGACAATGTTAGTATAAATAATCTTTATTGATTTCAGTCTATTTCACCTTTCTAATACACAACAAGTGTAAGGCAGTAGATAAATTCACACCAAAAACTGCTGAAAAATCAGCAAACTGACATCCTCAGTCAAACACTGAAGACAGGGTCTTGTTGCTTCAGACTTCAAGTTCTAGAGTACTTTGAACTGAAGTGAACTGCTGGTCTCCTTGGCTCCTTTATTCTTCAGCCTGCCATTACCATTTATTTCCCATAGTCTGCTTGTCAGTAACATGCAGAGAGCAAATGTCAGTGTGTCCAGGTGAGTGCAAGGAAAACCCAGGTGGAACAGCATCTGAGTCCCCGGTGTAATTACAGACATGAAATTACCCTTTGAAGTAGATTCCAAGGTAGTGCTTCTTGAGCCAGGAAAAGAGGACAAAAAGCTTCTGACAGCCTGAGGTAATTCAATAGCTCATGTTCACACAGAGAGAAAGGCTACAGAAGCTAGCCTCAGGCTGAAGCACTTACGGCTATCTGAGAAAGATCCAGAGCACTGACAGGAGCCTACTGAACTGTGGACATGAGGAAAACAGGCGAGGAGCACATATGAAAAAAATCACCATGGAGCCATTAATATGCACTAGTTATTAATAGCATGCACTAATAGATACTAATCCTCAAGAACACTTACAAGGCTCCAATTCATTGCATCATGCTGGCCATTACATGTATCAATAGAACAATTTATTGCATGCTAGGGTAGGGGAGTTCGGGTAGGATTCTGTCCTTATAGATGGATATAAATGTGGAATGTAGAAATGTACCTCGTATTAAATATGCAATGAAGAAAAAGCATATTTTTCATTATTTTAATGACATGGTAGCTAGCTTGTTTTTTGTTTTGTGGTTTCTTTCTTTCTTTTTGTTTGTTGAGACAAGATTTCTCTGTGTAGCTTTGGCTGTCCTAGAACTAGCTCTGTAGACCACCCTGGCCTCAAATCATGGAGATCCACCTGCCTCTGACTCCTACGTGCTGTGATTAAAGGCATGGGTATGAAATTTCTAAAGTAACTGGAACACAATCATTGTCTCAAAAGGTAAATTGCCTTAGGTTTCTCAATTCACTTAAACATACATATATACATATATATATGTATATATATATATTGCATTAGTATAACTAATTCTTCCAGAGACAATTTTTTATAATGTCAAGCTATTTATCCATTCACCTACTGTAAGTGTTATAGCTCCGAGGGGAAAGATATTCTGGCAGTCAGGAGCCAAGGAATACCTCAAAGTCACACCACACAACAAACCTCACACAAGAGATTTATTGGTCACCGTCTCTGCCCCCATGAGAAGCAGCAGAGAACTGAGCACACTGAAGGGGTTAAATAGCATTGTGGGGGGGCGGGCTTTCCAGGATGGAGATTTCCAGGGTATGGATTGGTGGGATTTCAAGTCCAGAATTTAGGGCAAGCTCAGGGATTGGTGGGATTTCAAGTACTGGGTTTGGGCTTTTTACTCTGTAGGGCAAAGGGGGAATCTAGCCGTTATGGCAGTTAGTGAGTTCTGCTGGTGGAATCTGGCAGTTGGAGGTCCTCAGAGGAAGAGCCTGACCACTCTTGAGCCGTAAGGGACTTAGCATCTACTCACAGAAATGTGCCTGACTTTGCTTGGCCACCCTGACCATCCGTTACTTCCTCCAGCTGATTTATGAGAGGACATGGATGACTAACTGTAATTCTTAGGCAAGGTGAACTTGGGTTGTTATTCTAGATTTGTGTCTCAGTGGATAAAACTGCAATTCTCCTATCTGAAACCATCACTCATTCCCATCACTCCCCTACAATATAACTTTTGTTGTTTCCTGGTATGGCTTGGGAACACACTCAGGACCTTTCGCATGCCTATAGTCCAGTTCACATCTGGACTATAGCTCTCAGACAAGCTTTTAACTTCAGTCATAATTTTATCAAGTTGATATGAAAAAGTAGCTCCCTCCATGACTATGATACAACAGTGTTTTTAAGCACATAGCAATTCCCTATCTGCCAGTTCTCTAAGAAATCACTTGTTTTTTAAAATACCTTGTAAATTGTCACTTCTCTGGTTTTTAATTAAATAATTCAACCCTCTTTTGACCTTGTGTAATGCTGCTGATATTTTCTATTTTATCTGCCATTTTTGTTTCTTAATCAATTTTACATGCCAGCCACGGTTCCCCAGCCCCCTGTCTCCTCTCCTCTCAGCCCCTTACCCCTCACCTCTCTCTGTTCCCACCCCCAATCCACTCCTCCTTCTGTTAGGACGGGCAGGTCTCCAGTGGATATCAAGAAAACATGGCATATCAAGTTGCAGTCAGACTAGGTACTTCCCCATGTATTAAACCTGGGCAAAGAGATCCAGCATGAGAAATAGGGTCCCAAAAGTTAGTAAAAGTGTCTCTGTTGAGAATTCTGTTTGGATCTGTACTCTGTTTTTTAACTGAATTACTTAGTTTATTGATATCTAGTTTCTTGAGGTTTTTTATATATTTTGGAAATCAGCCCTCTGTCAGAATTCCCATTCTATAGGCTACTGGGTTTATTGTTGTTGTTTTATTTGTTGCTTGTTTGTATTTTTGTGCTAGGATCTCATATAACCCAGCCTTGCTTGAAACTTACTAAGGCTAGACTTAACGCTATTGACTTCCTGCCTCTACTCAGGTGCTGAGGTAATAGGCATTCCCATCTTATTCGCCTTTTAATTATTTAAATCTTTTGTGTAGACAACTTATCAGTTTTGTAAAAATGGTATCTTTATTCTCTCTCCTGGATAAAAAGAAAACATGATTTAAGGAGTTTTGCCCAATAAATTCTGTCAACCATACCTGTAAATATTATCAATATAGTCTTAAACCAATGACACACTTACAGTTGCAAAAGAAAATTCCTGCAGCTATTACTATTCTACATCCTATGAGGAAAATCCTTCAAGGATCTTAAAATTCAAAAGGAAATCCAATTGCCCTTTGGAAGAGTGCAAATAGGAAGGCTTTTCTATGGTTCTGAATCTAAAGTTACCCCAGGAAGAAAGGATCTCCGGAGACTCTGAGTTTCGCTGAGTCATTGCCCCTGTGCACCTGGGAATCCGCCTCTTTCATGGGCTGGTTCTCTGTGGGGGGTCGAAGCCGCCTCTCCTCATCACATTTTCATGATCTTCTTCTCATGTGTCTTTGTCCTAGAATCTCACTTGACACTTAAAAGCACATTCCTGTTGATGGGAATGTCCCCTGTCATCTGGAGGACTGCTCCCCCACTCAGGTTTCCCACTGTCCCTTCTAAACACAGTCATCTGGACCCAAGTGGAAAAACCCATCAGTGTCCAAAGGCACAAGGAGTGGGCACTGCCACAGGCTCTACTCTCCAGAAAAGCATGAGTTATCCTTTGAACCTATTAATGCTTGAAAAAGCATGCGTCACCTTTTCAATCAACCACTAAGCTCTCTGATCTTTTAACAAAGTTCCCACCAGAAGGAAGTGTAGCGATCCTTTAACACCTGACTTTCACAGCCCTTCTCTGTGACTTTCTTGACTGTCTTATTCCCTGTTCCTGTCACATCCCACATCAAGCATGAAGAGACTTTTCTTTGGGCTTCAGCACAGCTTAGACAGAAAAGAATTGAGGAGCTCCTTCACAGTCTAAATATGCATAGATCTAGATAAGAAATTCAAAGTTTTTGCCTCCAGACAAAATAAAGGGTAGAGGTAGAAGGGGAAGGTTAGAGGAAGTTGGGGAAGCATATTCACAGTGTACAGATATTGACTTTGTCTGATCCTCAAAAGAAAAGCACAAAAACTTACAAAATGATCACTCCCAACCCAGTCCATATTGTTCAATGCCATCATGACTGACATACCTTCATTGCCTTCATAGCACCCCCACTGACACTGACCAAGACTAACACACCAAACACACCTCATCCCTTCTGCCAGAGCACTTGGAAAAACTACTGTACAGACTAATATAATGAAACAGTGAGTATGGGCAGCAAGGATGTGACTGTCGCAGAAGCCACCAAGGCTGATGCCCAATAGATGATGAATGGCTGGCTGGGCCTGGGAGTCAGTGGGAGAGCCCTAGGTTTGATCCCCAGCAACATACATACAACAAAAAGAATGTACCTGAGAACTGAATCCTAAGTTGGACAGAAATTTCCCCAATGGAGTGGAGTAAACACAGTATAAAATAAAAATTCACAGGAAAACACAGAGCCCAATTAATGTAGTAAAGATTATCTTTCATCTCAGATGAGCTCCCTCTTCGACTCCACCACCATCCCCACCACACTTTCTGTTACAAAAAAAGAGGAGATACAGGATGTAATGGGGAGGGCCAATATAAAAGAAAACCAAACAAAAGGACATTTAGAAAAGAAAACCATTGAAAAGAAGTCGAGAACAAACACAGAACCTTAGCTCGGCTACCAGAGTGTGAATCACATTCCTCAAAGCACATAGCTCTCTAGAAACAATGTGGAGAGACAGGTCAGCCAAATACAAGCTAAAGAGAGTAGGAGAGCATGAAAAGATAGGAAGCGAACAGAAGATTGTGTAAGCCTTGGTGAGGAAGAATGATTCATAAAAACAAGAGCTCAGTAAAGATGACAGGTGAACAACGTTAAAGCTAACTGAGCCAGAGAAAAGGAACAGAAGAAATCACTGTCACAACTGACTTAGAAACCACAAAAACACTCTAGTTATGCCTGAATTGTTGGACACATAAGAGTTGGAAGTAACAAATGATCTTTTAAAGTATTTTAAAGGCAAAAATATTAAAACAGAAAAAGCAAAGGTTCTGCAACATAAGAAATTAGCATCCCTGAAGGAAAGAATTTAAAATATAAAACCCCAAAATGCTCAAAGCTATAGAAGATTTCACATAAAGATTAAAAGCATCATTTTTTAGTGTGTTTCAGAAAACTAATCATTCTTGAACTATGGATAGTGAAGATCAAGCTGTTGATCAAAGACAAGAGAAATAGTAAAAGAAGAAAGCTTCAAATTTTAGATGAGGAAAGAGCAGCTTGAAAGGTTGGTTGGGCACAAGCCAAACTTGACCATGTCCTCAAAACATTCCTTGTAAATGCCAGTGTTATCAATACCCACAATGTTCTTTTGGAAAGATTTTCTTATTCATTCATTCATTTCTTTCTCCTTCCTTTCTTTCTAATGGAGGTGTACTCAAGACCTGCATGTAGGAGTCAAAGGATAATGTGTAGGAGTCTGTTCTCTCTTTCTACCATGTGGGTTCTGAAGATCAAACCCAGATCATCAAGAATAGAAACGTGTCTTTTACTCAACAGGGCAATACTACTGATCCAGTGTCTACAATAATCAGAAAGAAAGTATTACTTTAAAAATCATATATATTATATAAAAATATATACAATACCCAACTAAAATTTTCCTAGAAAATTTACACACACACACATGTTTTGTGTGATTATAGAAAGTAGATAATGCAGAGACAATAAACAATGAAGGGGTAAAACCTTGACAGTGAAATCCAGCTAACATGAAAATGGCTTAGAACCTAAAGTCCAGTAATATCATTTCTGCTTTCAGTTCTGCTGATTGGGAACAGCTATGCATTGCTGGTGAGGTACCAGTTCCAAAGAAATGCTAAGTTTCCTCAATAGGAAAAACAGAAAATGTTACTTTTAAAAATTATTTCTAAATATTTCTTTCAAGCAGATGAAAGATATAAATCCTTACAGATAATATAAATTCAATACTATAAAAAATATAGATATCACCTTAGCATGTGGGGAGACTTCTGTACACACCATATACATGGCTGCATACACACACTAACACAGACACACATGTACACACATACACACCACATACACATATATACCCATACATATGGTTCTAGTTGGGATTTTTTTTTTTATCAATTTGACAAAGCTACAGCCATTTGAGGAAAACTCTCAATTGACAAAAAGCTTCCATAACATTGACCTATAATAGGCAAGTCTGTCAAACATTTTCTTGATTAATGGTTGATATGAAAGAGTTCGTTCCAATGTGGGCAGTGCCACATGGGGCATATGCTCATAGGCTGTAGAAGGAAGAAGGCTGGGAAAGCCATGAGGAATCAGCCAGGAAGAAGCTCTCCTCTATAGCTTCTGCTTCAGTTCCTGCCTCCAAGTTCCTGCCTTGAGTTACTTCCCTGACTTCTCTCAGTGACGATACCTGGAGTGTAAAATAAAATAAACCTTTCCCTATCAAGTTGCTTTAGTCATGGTGTTTTATTATAACAACAGAAACTCTACCTTAAAAACATGTATGCACATGCATCCACCACACACACATACATACCACATATATACACACCTATCACAAACACACACATACATATACCCACACTCACCAACTCCCCTCCCACACACACACACATGCACCACATGCACATGTGCACACCCACCAAGATCCAAACACACAGAAAATCTCAATAACAATTCAAGGAAGATACTCATCAATGAGGTAATTAGAATCACTGACAACTCAGCTCACTGATAGCAAGAAGCCAATTGTCCCCAAATTTCTTCAGATTGTCATGAATAGTGTTGCAAAGCAATTGCTTGTCAAGAAAACAGGAAAAAAAGAATCATAAGATAAACAGAAATCAAATTTCCCATTGCCCAACACGCTAAAGTAGCTTTGAAATCATATGCTAAGATTCAAAATAATGCTGGAATGAATCTATTTGAAAAACATAGACTTCAGGTTTTACTTCCAAAAGATACTGGCTGGTCCTGTCTAGGATGTTCGAAGTCCAATTATAAAGAGACAAGATGGTCAAGAGTGGTGAGAAGAAATGTCCAAAGCAGGTAAATAAATGAAACCCTTAACACCACACAAGTAAGACTTAAGACAAAACACTGAGAAGAACAATACAAAAAAAAGAATTTCAATATAAAAAACTTTAGCAATGTGTGATAAGGACTAAAAATACATGTGTACACTTCATAGTCTAATACAGACCACCTGACAAAATTGGGGGATGAAAGTCCCAAATTTACCTTCATAGGAAGATTCCAGTAACATGTTTTGCAATAATTATGTATACCACCATCAAGAGTCAATAAGAAAGCACATTTTTAAAAGATTTCTAATCATCCAAAGTATAGAAAAGCTAAGGAGAAAAAACACAGAAAACTAAAATACGTGTAGTTTTATATGATATTTAATTTTATTAAAAGATACTAAAGTATTTAAATAAGGAACAGATAAGCAGTGCTAATCCATAGAAGTGTCATTGCCATGAAGATATTGCTTCTACCCTGACCTGTAGGTTCGATGTAAACTTATAGCTTTTCACAATACACCAGCCATTGAGTGGAATGGCCTCCCAACACATGTTGGTTTGGGTTTACCTATTGGCATCGTCAGTGAGCTTTTACTCAGATTAGAAATATCCATGACCATTCACATCAACAGGTCAGAAGAACTCATCTTTTAACATGTCATAGTTAAAACAATGTGCTGTTCATTTAATAGGCAAACTGCCTTGTGAGATGAATACATATTCCAGGAACGGAGCCATACAGATCTGACATTTAAAAAAAAAAAAAAAAAGAAAGAAAGAAAGAAAGAAAAAAAAACCCTGAAACCTGACAGATCAATAGAACTTGCTATTCCACAACTATGCCATATGATTGTCTTCCTGAAAGCTAGGTTGAGAGATAGATGTGGAGGAGGATGCCACTGTCTGCCATGTAGGATATGAAACTAAATAGAAAAAAAAAAAAGAACATGTGAATGGTAACAAAGAATATCATATTGGTGTCTTAAGACACATTTTTAAACTATATAAAAGATTAAGCCCAATAACAATGTCATCAGCTTCCCCCCTCAATAACATTTATTGTGTCTAAAACTAAAGAAATAGATTTTGTTTTGTTTTGTTGTTTGGGTGTTGTGTTTAATACATTTATTTGACAACCCATCGGCAGTCTCCCCTCCCTCTTCTCCTCCCAGTTCCTCCCCCACCCTTGCCCTCCCACGGTCTGTGTTCCTTAGAAAATCTACTACAATAAATAATAGGTTTGCTTGCTCATTAGGGCCTGATCATGACAGGCACCATTACAGCAACTGAGAAAACAGTGATCGAGGTGGACGGAGCCCCTGCTGCATAGAGGATGACACGAATGGACAAACGGAATACCTTTAATTCAAAAACTTAAAAAAATCAAAATGCCCCTAAATCCAGAAAATTCAAAGCAATGGCATAATGTCATCAGTAAAAAAGGCACAGCATGAAACTTTATTTAATGTATAAAATTATTATAGTATAAAATTCCCTTCAGGCTGTGTGTAAAAAAATGTTCATGAAGGATGAATAAATTTTATGTTTAGATGGGATGTTAATTTCTTTCCCCAAGGATCTCATTATAGATACATGAAAATCTTCCAAAACCTGAAAGCATTAGAAATCTTAAGCATTTCTGGGTCCCTGGGTATTACCCCTGCACCCATGAAATGAAGGACACCTGAGTCAAATTCTTCAGGGTATTTTGAGATAAAGAAAACTAAACCTATCTTTGACTTCCTCCCGTGATACTGGGGCATTTCCAAATGGTACATAAGCCTTCAGGTGACCAGTGGGACAGGCTTCACTGTGCTGGCTAGCACCTTGGAAACCATAACATAATTATTTTCTCTGGTGTCCTTGAACTGACTCCTGATAGACCGAGGACAAAGCTCATGCCTGCAGAGTAAACAGGTCAGCTTCCACCTCACTTTCACAATCCACCCTCCAGACAGAGCCTAAAAGCCATTTTAAATCCTCCAAGTGGCTGGTGCAGTATGTGGTTTGAGCTACAGTGAAAAACACAAAGGATAAAATTCTTTGGTATAAAAAATAAAACAGCCAATGAATTAGGAAAGAAAAAGGCCCCTATGGGGGAGCAGTTTATCCCAAGACCACAGTGGATGAAGGGAGTGGGACATCCTAAGTTTAGAATATCAAGGAAGCCGAAGCAAAGTACATAATTAGCTTGTTACCCAGGCCTTTGAAAACAAAGACTTTTGCGGTATATGAAGTTCTATTGTGTCTGTTTGGGGCAGTTTGGGGCTTCCCAATGCCAAACTCTGATTACTAGGGACGTTTTCAGAAGTGTTCTGTGGCCTTGGTAGCTGTTGGTTCATAAAAGCCAATTCCAAACTCACACAGTGCAAGCAAACTATGAGAAAGTCAGTAGCAAATGCCACCTTCAGCTGCAGGTAATGTTACTGCCCAGCAAGGAGCTGGGACATCCCAATAACTCAGGGCTCCCACTCAAGCCCAAAACCACCTCCTCCCTCAAGAAAAACCCTTGCAAACCTTCATGATAACTGACCACTGATATAAAAGGAAGTTGACAAATGGAAGTCTTTCTTTCCTGCATTCTATTAAAAAAAAATCACCTGTCTTTTGATATTCGGTCATTGAACATTGACTTAGCATTGATTCTGTCCAATATTGATCTATAGCCTCTGACATCAAAGAAGTGAACAAGAAACAAATTCTCCCATCATGTACTCAAATGTACTCAAAAAGGACAGAAAAAAAAATGCAGTAAGGTGCACCCTGGGTGGAGAGGCTCACTGATGAGGATGTTTTAGAGACAAAGAAGCCTTCTGCCTCTAGATCATAACTGTGTTTACTCTGACCAAGGACTCACACTCATTATGAAACAAAAGAACAAGTTCTAGAATATTCTCAGAAGGATTTCAATATTGTTCTATTTGCAAAAAGAAAAAAGGAAACTGAGTGTGAGTCATTAGCAAATTGTTAGGACATATTATTTTCAGTAAAGAAAACACCCTCCATGACTGTGGCCAGAGATGGTGTGTGTGATCTCCTTGTTTTTCTGCCATGGCTGAGTCTAGTGGGCAGACGGGAAACCCATAGAAAGGGAAGAAGATAGCATCTGATATACAAAACAAATCTGAATGACAAACTAAAGAATAGACAACAAAGCAGAGCAACTTACTGCTCTTATAGAAGGCCTTACACCTCTTACAGAAGGTGGTTCCCAGCACCTGTGTTAAGTGGCTCATCATCTCCTGTAACTCCAGTTTCAGGAATTTGATACTCTCTTCTTGCTTCTGGGGGAACTGCACTCACATGCACATACACACACATACACACACACACACAGATATACAAACATACATAGAATTAAAATATTAAAAGTAAATCTCAAAATATATATGGCACATATGTGATACATATGTGTATTATATGTGTATATTTATGCACATATACATATACACACACATACATATATGAGAAATATGCTAGGATATCAAAATGCTCCTGGAAACAAGAATGCCCCCTCACAACACAACTCATAAGACTGGTGTCTCAGCTTCTGATGGTGCATGCCAATGTGTGCTGTGAATACAGAATTTGAGGCTATGGTAGAAATATATACAAGGCTGCTATGGTAATTCGACTAGCAGTCCTAACAGCTCATCATGCAGAAACGATCAACTCCAATGCTGGTGTGTATAAGGAAGAGCCTCATGGCTCTGGTTATTGGGGGCATTTTGTCCTAGTAACACTTCAGTCATCGTCAGATAAACTCCCTAAGATTGCAATCAGTGTTGATCATCAGAAGAGTCAGGAAGGACCTGAACCAAGTTCAGATAAATCCAGGTATCTCCTTTCAGACCTTGCTCCTTCCTCTGGTCTGTGCCAACAATGGGCATGTCCCCTCCCTGACCTCAACTTCCTACATCCATGAAATGGGAAGAAGAACTGTGAAGATATCCATGGCTAGAGTTCACAGTCAGCTTGGAGAATAAGACACATGGATGCCATATGGGTCTGGACAGTAAGAAAAAAGAGCAAGTGCCAGCTTTCAGAGCAGAGAGACATGCTCTCATTCAAAGTGAGCATTGTTCACTCACTGGCTTCTACCTCAGGCCTTTTGGGTCAGCTCCTTTGAGGCATACTCAGCCATAACTCCCTAGCTCAATGACTCTGCTCAGGGATTGCTGCCACTTCCCTCTTGTCCCTAAGAAGTGCTACTTTCCTGGCAGGTAAGCACCAGCACACACAGGTACACCTGTCCCCCAGAGCTCCAGACTCTAGTCTAAAGGACAACCCATGCAAATGAGGCATTCAAACCAGACAGTATGTCTACACACCCTGGAACAGGCTTCAGTGCCTGGCATAGGACTGCCACAGACCCACACGAAAATTCAGGCCTATCCAGGAATGTAGCATGAGCTTATGATCCAACATTAGGATAGTTGAGGCTGGAGAGTTACAAATTGAAGGCCAGCCGGAACCACAGAATGAGCCTCTTCTTATTGCAACATCAAAAATGGGCCTGCTTATGCCAAAGTCCACAATTACTGGCAAGCAATCAAATGGGGACGCAATGAATCCAAATGCTTAGTATTTGAAAAGCAGTTATTTTACATTCTTTTGGAAGTTCTTACCCTCAAGCCATGGGACAGAACCCAAGGGACACCCAAAAGACAGGGGACTCACATTGCCTGAGACTTTCTTTCCTGCAGGCATTTCCTCACTGCCTTTCAAAGTCTTTGTTAGTTTGGTTGCTCTCCATCCCTGACTACCCCCATCCCTTCCACTTCCCCTCCCTCCTCCCCATGTCCCACCCCACACCCCCACTAGTAGTTTGTGTGCTGTGCTTTGAGAAAGGGGATGGGATAAAGCCAAATCAAAAGATTAGAGGCAAATTAAGGTCAATCAGAATTGAAAGGGCCTGTGATCCCTTGATTCTGAATAGAAGAAAAGCAAACAAGCTGAGTACATGCCAACTCTAAGCTCTAAAACCACAAAACATGATGGCTTCTCGGTAATTGGATTTCTGCACTGCTTTTCCCAGGTCACTGAGACATACCCAGATGACCTACAGTAGCCTCACAATGATCCAACAGTTTCCTCCCCAGGGTCTAGAACAGGTATATCACGGCAGCTACAAGAGCCTAAGGCCACACCAGAACCTCACAAACACTTTTATGGTCATCTTATCTTTCACATGGGTACCAGATTATTCCCTAGATGGGTAAGGAGAATTCAGTCAGAGCTCTAGACTATCACAGGCATTCAGATATAAATTTAACTGGCTAAGATGCTGTCTATGGGGTTTAATTATGGAAAGTGAACAACTTTCCCATGGCTGCTGGAAACCCTAAGGATAATGCACAGGCAAATGTACTGCTCTGGGAACCCCTTATATCTCACTCCAGTCTTATTCAGTAATGCATGCATCTGGAGCTCTTCTAGGGCAGCAGGCTGCTGGGAGGCAAAGCAGAAACATCTGAGGGCTGTCAGCAGGTAATCATTTATCAGTGCCTTTTAGGTGCTTTTGAATGAATGAATGAGCCACAAGAAAGTGTTGATCCTAGAGAACTTCCATGTTCTTTTGTGGAGTCTGGTAACTACAAGTATGTCTCAGAGAGTAGGACTGCCTATTGACATGATTGATATTATGGCCTAAGCAAAGATCATCTAATTAACATCTACTCCAACTCCTAGACAGAGCTGCACAAAGAGCATCAGAGAGATCTAAGCAGGGTCAGACACTGGTCACATACCCAAGTCACGTGACTCAGGCCTTCCCATGAGAGGATTCATAGAGCCAAACGAAGACAACTGACACCTGGGACTTTTGAAGAAAGGTTGAGAACAACTACCATGAGGGCCCTCGGGGCTTACAACACACAAGAGGTTCCTCATTTTGCTCACTGTGACAGTTCAAATACAACCCAAGTGTTCTAGAAGTCAGCATGCTCAGTCATGATTGTTCACCTTCAAACCATATGACACTGTCAGCCAGAAGTTAGCAAGAATCAGAGCCATGGGACTTCTCTGTCACCCCAGACCCACTGGGAAGCCCCAAAACTTGGGAAGGGAAGGGTGCTGGTTCACTTCATGGCGACTGCAAATGTAAACAGATTCTTAAGGAAGCAATGTACTTTACTTTTGTTTGAATTTTGAGACAGTGTCTCCTTGAACAATAGAGGCTGGCCTTGGATTCACTGTGTAGCTGGTATGTCCATCATTCTTGGAAAGAAGTTGAGCTTTAAAAAGCAAACATCATTCCTTTGACCCAAATGAGTTAAATAGAGAGCATTTCTCAGCAGTGGCTGAGAATTAAATTGTGCTATTTAGAAGTTCTAAACCATCCATGGTTTGGCTTAATCTCCTGAGGCAACAGCTGTACTAACAAGGATGAGTCCCAGACTCAGCCAGGCTCTCAGGCTCTCATAACTGGCGCTGTACTAGTTCCCTGCTGCTCCTAGGGTGAAGTCCTTAACCACAGCACTTCTAGGCTGATTTCACTTGCTAATGGGACCACTGAACACAAAGTTAAACTGGAATAGAATGAGCTCTGATCCCACGTGGCATACCCTTTCCTTATGAGAGAAAACTCTGGACATATACAGGTATGGTAATGAAAAGACACATGGAAAAGGCCATGTATATCCCACTCTTTAGAGAAACTAGCCTGCCTATTCTCAGCCTTGGGTTTCCAGCCTCCAACTGGGAAGCAACACATAGTTCTCTTTACAGCACTTTGTGTATAGTATTTTGCTATAGTGGCCTAAGCAGACTCACACATGCCCCATGGGCAAACACAAATTTATCCTGACTAAACTGCAGGACAATGACAAACTCTCTTTTGGAAAATCTCTCTTGATGAGAAAGATCTTACCAAGCATCAGGGCACAGCAGGACTCCTAATCCAGAGAATATTGGTTTCAGCACTAAAATCACAGCTATGACCCTTAAATGCTGTTATTCACCTAAGCCACTCATAGGTCAATTCCCTTGAAGCATACCCAATATCTGGTAATATTATGTTTGAACATTTGAACTTTTGAAGTACTCCCCAATAAAAAGATATTCTGAGGTTTTTAAAAAATACACACCTATAGCATCTTTTCAGGAGCAGTCTTTCAGATCAAGATTTTTTTAACCAGCCTGACTAAGAGTTCAGACATCTAACCAATGTCCTCCTGGTTTCTGCTAACAGAACTTTAAGTCAAATATATGTGGCAGGAAACCATTGAGTTATAACTTTTAACTACACAAAAACAGTAACAAGAATAGAGCTGGCCTCTAGATAATGTCCAATCTGCTCCACTTCTGAGCTTTACATCTGTCATTGTTCCAGTTTCAAGAAAATGCACAAATTGAGGCCAGCGAGTTATTTTTTCTTTTTCAGAAGAAAAGTTATGCTTTACACTAAATCAGGTTTGAACATCAGAACTTGGGGTGGGTGAAAATCTTAAATATGAGATTTGTTTTCTACAAAACAAAAACACAGATACACACATGTAAAACATCAGAGGTTTAAGTCAATGAAAGCTGAAAGCGTGTTTCCTTTCATATCAAAGGGGAAAAGTGTTTAGAAATGTTTTAAAAGTTAGACCCTAAAGTTAGAGATACAGGATGAGATTCAGCCTGCTTAGACTGAGCTGCTTGGGAGCTCTCTAATGGAAACGGTTTGAACTTGATCATATGCTGAGCATAAAAGTTGCTATACTGGTATTCTGACAGCCTCATGGACTTCCTCCAAATCATGAAAAAGATACCATAACTCTTGTCTGTACCTGACAGAATGCATTTGTGGTATCACTATGGCCTTTTGAACCAACAACACAGAGAATTATGTGTGAGAAAAATCTGGAGTCTAGAAACTATGTCACTGGGTTCTGTACTGAACAGGAAAGAGCAGAAGACCATTTCTAATACAGTGTTTGCCTTCATTGCCTGTAGTTGAGAATTAACTATAGGTTTTTGGAACCACAATGTCTGTATTAGTCAGCTCTCTGCTACTATAACAAAGTACTGTAATCATTATAAAAAAAATAAGTTAATTTAACCCACAGTCATAGAGTTCTGGTCTACAATTAATTGACCCTATTGTTTCAGGCCTATGATGATACCACACATCATGAAAGAAATTTATTGTGGAGGAAAACCATTTTAACCATAAGCCAGGGAGCAAAGAAGGAGAAGGAAAGACCAGGGTACCATAATCCCCTTCAATAGCATGCATGCAAGGACCTCACAACCTCTCATTAGGCTCCAGCACCTAAAGTTGCCATAACTCCCTTAGCATCTTCCTACAGACCAAACAAACCTCTTTCTCATGAGATTTTACAAAACATTCAAGATCAGGTATGCTATCCATGTACACCACATAATCCCCCACTACTGGCCAAAGTCTTCAATAAGACTGTCCAAACTCAGAGATGTGCTAACTTTCATTCCCTGGTAACTAACTGATCAGGGTCACCTCCAGTGGGGGCAACAGGAGAGAGGATAGGACTCACCATTGAGAACAGGAATCAAGAAGAATGAGATTTGACAGCAGTCAGAAGGGGCAATGGTATCATCCACAGTAAGTAGGATAGGCTCAGATACTCTAGACCACATCAAATCAGAGATTTAAAAAAATAAAATTTAAAAAAAGAATTAGGATATTACCAAAAAGCAACACCTGATCAATTAGTGACTATCTCATGGCTGTGACAAAATACCTGAGCAAAGCAGTTTAAGAAAGCATTTATTTTGGCTTATAGTTTGGGGAAAATAGTCCATAGTAGCAGGAAAAGTAGAGTAGGATCTGGAGGCAGCTAGTCTCATTGCAACCACAGTCAGGAAGTAGAAAGTGATGGATATTTCTAGCCATTTCTTACTTTCTCCTTTTTCAATTCAAGACTTCAGCTCATGGAGCCGCACATGTAGGATGAGACTTCCCACTTCAGTCGTTTTAATCTAGATAACCTCTCACAGATCTGTCCAGAAATTTGTTTCCATGGTAATTCTAAATCTCATCAAGTTGATAGTCATGATTAGCCACCATACATAGCTAATAGTATTCTTATTTCACTTTTTAAAGTCATAAGTAATTAATTTGGTTGCTGTGTACTTAGGATAAATCAAGGACAAATAAATTTATGCATAAAACTCTAGCTCATAGATCCTCGTTATAATAGTGTTGATGAGCTTGGTCAGAATCTATTTATATCCATGGACATGCCCGAGAACTGCAACTACTTCCATGAATCTGCCCAGGTCTAGCAAGCCTGCTCCAGGAAGCTAATTTTAAAAAAAAAAAAAGAAAGAAAGAAAGAAAGAAAGAAAGAAAGAAAGAAAGAAAGAAAGAAAGAAAACAGACAAAAAAGAAAACCTTCCAAGAATATGTATCTGGAACTGAAAAGATGGCTGTTAGTAAAACACTTTCTGTGAAAACATCAAAACCTGAGTCTAGATCCATATATCAAAGGGGGAAAAGGTTGGCATGGTGGCCTATACCTAGAATGCTAATACAGGAAAGTAGAGCCAGGAGGATCCCTGGAGCTCAATGGCCAGCTAGTCATCCTGAACCAGTGTTGTGTCAAAAGCCAAGGTGGGGAAGGTGAGGAGCATTAAAAGACACTGATGTCAATCTCTAACACACAAACACACACACACACACACACAAACATACCACATAAACACAAACACATACATACACCACACATGCAAAAATGGGCCTTCATGCATGAAGGACAGGATGAAGTAAGTTATGTGATTCCAGTGTTTAACTATTATTTAACATTGGATAGGAAGACTATACATCAACTTTTAAAATGTTAGGCTTCGGTGGTAAATAAGAAAAGAGAAACCTATGATATTAACAATCAAATATATGAATTATATGTGCCAAGAAAGCAAACACATGAGTCATCACAATGAAATTTCATCTGATTTAAAATTGTTGCATTGTTCTTATAATAATGCTTATGTAATATATAAAAACTCAAGAGTAATAAAAAGAGTTACAATAATGTAAATACAAAATTAGACTGCTCATGAACAATTATCCAAAGCAGAATCTTAATCATCTATAAGGATGAGTACTATCTATCAATTATCTTGTTTTTAACTTCTCTCTGAAATATCCAAAACAAAGTGCTCTTTGAAGAAACAATAGGGGTTGAATAGGTGACTCACTCATTAGTAGTGTTTATTGCTCTTCCAGAAAACCCAAATTCAGCTCCCAGTACCTACAAAGACTGGCTTACGACTGCCTATCATAGTCAACTCCAGGCAACTGATATACTCTTTTCAGACCTACATTACTATGTACACGTCCACAGACAAACACACATAATTTAAAAGTAAAAGAGCTGGGCAAGGTAGCACACATCTTTAATCCCAGTACTTGAGAGGCAGAGACAGATGGATGTCTCTAAATCCTAGGCTGGCCTGATCTACATAGTAAGTTTTGGGACAGCCAGGGCTATTTAGAAAGACCAAAAATCAAAACAAACAAACAGAAGGAAAAAGAAAAAAAAACTTAAAATTTAAATAAAGTATTTAAAATCACAAAATAACCAAATGAATGGGTTTTTAATACATGTTTACATGTCTGTTTTAATAAACAAGCTTCTTTTCTCCTACAAATACTGCTAAGCTCTTAGTTTGTTTGAGACTTCACTCAGTCGGATAGGTTGTCCCCACCCAGGAGAACACTCTATTTCCATAACGTTAAACAAACAAACAAACCAGAATTTACAGATTATCATCAGAGAACTGGAAGCTGGGAAAACTAGGACAGTTTAAAGACATTCACCCTGAGGGGCCTGACCTCAATATTTCCACTGTAATTGATTAAGAGATGTGAACACATTGCCATCCTATTGCCCCCAAGGTTCTGTTCTGACCAGTTTCTGGTCCTGCAAGCTTCAAGCCTACAGCTCTCTTCCTGTCTCTTCCTCACAGAGACCAGGGCTCATGTCCTGGATGACTAAAGCATTCATTTCTTTCATACTGTGCTGTGATAAGAATCTCTTCCATGCATCTGAGGAGCCCTGTCTTAAGCATATCAAGTATACTAACCATTCTGGCTACCCCACTTTCCCCCTTGGAGGAAATCAACTAAGACCCCTGTGTGAGTCATCCAGCAAATGTCAGAGCCTACTCAGGAAGCATCACATTGTACTACCTTTGTCAGGGAATTGTCAGGGAATCTGGGTACCACCAATCACTCCATCAAGGGGCTGTTGAAGTTAATGAATTCACATACACAAAAGGAAAATAACAATGTGTTCATGAGACACCAGCTTCCTCTAGAACAGTGCTTTATGGGAAGATAGGTGTGGATCCTGCAATTTACATGTTAATGAAACCCGTTTTATCAAAGAAAAACCATAACGGCAGAGAATAACACATTCACAGTCAATCAGAAGCCTGGGTCTCACTGGCTCATCTCTGATGTCAAACCTTTTATGCAATCAAACTCTCAACTAGATTCTTCTGATCCTCCAGGCTCAGGACAGAGAAACCGTCCTTTAAACATTTGCTTTGTGGTGAGGGTGAGGGGAGTGCTCTGATGAAGGAGTCAGTCAAATGAAATTCAGTAGTCATGACAGACAGGCAGGTCCACTGCTGAAGGGGACATCTCTAGTGCTGAGCTTACTCAGCAGCAGCAGGGTTAAAAGACTATTCATCATAACCACACTTTATGAAAATACACACTTAGGGGATTCTTTTTTGTTGAGATATTTGTACAAATTTGGTTTGCACAATTCCAATCTGCTCAAGAAAGCCTAACTGCTGTAAACAAAACATAGTTCTGAAGAAACATGAATTAACACTAAGACAAGACATCACAGATTAACACTGAGGACTGTATGGTGAGGAGCCCATTTATGTTCTTAGTCTTAGGGCTTTAGACTCAGCATCAGCATCCATAATATTATGCATATGCATTAAACATTTCTAATGCCTTGTTCCTTATGCCAGAGGGTTTGCATCTATCTCAGTTTTTGTAACAAAAGTCCCAAACGCCAATTCTTCAAGCCCCATTTGTCACTTTATTTCTAAATTAACCTTTTTCTGACAAGATTCTATTCAGCAACAGAATGTCAGTGAGAGCGCTGCAATGTTGGCCCATAGGATAGACTCTGATGGAAAATAAGCCTGTAGACTGGGTCACCTGTGGATGTTGGCACTTTCCAAGAAGCAAAATAGGCCAGATCAGACCCTGGTCTCTACACAGCCCTCCCTCCCAAAGCCCCCCAGAAAGCTAGAACACTTACTGGGTGCCGCAATCTGCAAAGCCAATTCTTCCAGAACAGAGCTTGGAACTGGCGTCCAGCGTGCCCCATGCCGGCTGCTCCCTGCTCAGTTCAGGAAGTCGGTTTGCAGGGTCACTGCTTATATCTGCTGGCCTTCAGCAGAGGCATGTGGCCTATTAGCCAATTCTAACAAAAGTGAGTGATGCAAGAGAGATTATTGGTGACTTGAATAAGGCAGGCATCAAATGTCTCCTGGTATTCTGCCTCTGCTGAGAAATCTTATCTTTTGACTAGTTGTGTGGTGTAGGAGAGGGTTGGGCTCTAAGTGACTGCCCTAGGACTTAAACAAGGAGCCTGCCCATCATTTCTCAGACCCCACACAAAGGCACGTGCAGGAGACACGAGGGCCACGTTTTCCACTGACCTCTCTTTCTCCTGATATTTAAACTCTTTTGCTCTCTTTTTTAAATTGTCAGGTACCACATTAATTTGCTAAGATATTTACATTTTGATAGTCCTACAGCAGACGCTTAGGAAAGAAAAAGGCCTGGGGTCCGGCTGTAGCCTGTAGCTCATTTCGTCACTGTCCCCTATTGCACACTCTGCCCTCAGTCCCTGTCGACCAGGAGGATAGAATGTAATTCAGAGCTCAAGCAAAGAATGAGCTAGCTGCTCACAGGAGACAAATACAGGTATAGCGGGATTCCTGATCACCCTCCCCATGACCCTTGCACCGTTCTGGAGCCTCTCCTTTCCCCCTCCCTCCTGCACCCCCCTCCCCGTGTATGCATGCATTTGGAGGTCAGACGTTAACCATGGATTCTGTTTCTCAGGGGTGCCATTCACCTGATTCCTGAGACAAGGACTTTCATTAATGAGCCTGGAGCTTGTGCATCATGCTAGATGGACTAGCCAGTAAGCTTCAAGGATCTGTCTGGCACTGCCTCTCCAGTGATGAGATTACAAATTTGTGCTGCAATCCCAGCTTTACAAATCCCCATATACATCTGGGCTCATGAACTTGAACTCAGGCCCTCATGCCTACATGGCAAATGCTTTGCTAACCTACCTGTGTTTCTTTAACCAGCTGGCTGGGCAATTGATTGCTCCATTGTCACAAAGACCAGGCCTTCCTCAGTTCCTGTGGCTTCTAGCTGTGGCCAGGACATCAGGCAACACAATATTGTGGTCTTCCATTTCATAAAGCAATTTTCACAAGCTCTGGCTACTCTATAGTTTTTGCAACAGGAAACAAGGATACAAGTGTCAGCAAAAGAACTATCTATCATTTAAAAAGCATTAATTTCATAGCATTATCTGTTACATGAGTAGCAGAGAAAAATTAAGAGCCTTTACATGGCAAGGTACAGCTTGGTGCATATTAGTGGGTTCCCATGACCCTCTCAGCACACCTTTCCTTGGCTTCTTCTCCAAGGTTATTCAAGCATTTCGGCTTCGGTTTTCTTTGTACACATAGACACATCACAGGTGGCTGACAGGTTTGTTTTTCATTCTCTTTCTTTCTAATTTAGTGTAAGGGAAAGCCAAGCCATGAGATTTACATATTTTAGTTTCACAGCAACCAGTTCCTATTCTGCACCAATGTTATGCCCCTGGTACATACCATGTTTCCTGAGACTTTTCATGAAAGACACTGTTAGACTTCTGAGAGAAACACAGAGAAGAAGCGACTGGCTGGCAGAACTGGCTCATATACTTATAAGGCGGGAAAATCTTCAGATTTCAAATGAGGCAGCAAGTAAGATACAGAAGGTGGTGCAGTTCTGGGTCCAGGGCCGGCAAGTTCAAGACCCAGGGAGATGCTGGTCATGATGGTTCACACCAGTAATCTTAGTACTTAAGAGACTGGAACAGAACAATGGCAGTGAGGTCCAAAATAGTCTAAACTACAGAGTAAATCCCAGTCTCAAAAAACCAAAAAGGGAGGAGATCAGGAAGAGGAGAAACAGAGGGAGGAAGAGGAGCAGAGGGAGGAAGAGGAGCACCCTGTTGTCCAGTCAAGTTGACACATAGAAATTAGTCACAAAAAGTTCAGTTCTGTCAGCCTGCATCTCAACACATCTTAAACCAAACACCATTTCCAAATAAAGGCAAGATTCTATCTGATGTGACAGAACTATCATGCATACCACCATAAACATACAAGCTGCTTCCCTCGGCAGAGTTTTCCATGGGGTAGTTCATTTTGTACTCAATATTCTATAACTTGAACACTATGATGTAACTGCATCTCATGTTGCATGATGAGTGATAAAAATGGGAAAAGCAGAAAGCTGTGCCTTACAGACTCAACTATATAATCATTTTAGTGAGATCTCATAACTTAAGCACTACAACGAAGGAATTACATCTCATGTTGCATGATAAGGTGTTAAGACTGGTAAGAGAGAGGATTTCTTTTTTCTTATGCACACAAGCAAGTTCCTAACAACAAAGAACAACAGCAGCAGCCCTGTCTGGATTGAACTGGTTTTCCACACACTTTAATCACAGGGAATGGTAATAATGAGAGATGCCTGAGGGCTCATTTTATTCCAAACAGCCTATTTGTTAGCTCCATTATGATGCGATTTAATTCTGTATCATTCTAATAACATTCTTCACCTTGTCTCTAGTGGCTAGGTGCTGCCACTCTGCTTATGCCACTCTGCCATCCAGTCACTCCCACTGCATTTTGGTTTGTGTATCTAAGTGGCTATGGTCCCTATTAAAAAAAAAAAAAAGAAAAAAGAAAAACAGAAATCACAGAACTCTTAAAGATGCAATGGCTCCTCTCCCCAATTTGGTTCTCACGATGATGGTAGGAGGTATTTTTATTTGGCCATCTCAGGTAAGTGGGGCTTAAATAGCAAACTCTTCAACATTTCAATCTCCTTAGTCCTTTGTAAATCTTTTTTTGAGGCTTTGTTTAAAAGTGGTCAGTCCTTCTTTGCTCTTTGGCATTATTGATAGTGATATTGACTAGCAACCAGGCTAATAACAGTTGGAATGTGAGTCCCTAATGCTCTGTGCTGGATGGTTTATGTCAATTTGACACAATCTAAAGTTATCTGAAAGGGGGTAACTTCAACTGCTTTTGTAAGATCCAGCTGTATAATGTCTTCTTAATTAGTGATTGATGGGGGGGCAGCCCATTGTGAGCAATGGCATCCCTGAGCTGGTGGCCCTGGGTTCTGTAAGAGAGCTGGCTGAGCAAGCCATGGGGAGCAAGCCAGTAAGCAGCACCCCTCCATGGCCTCTATATCATCCCCTGCCCCCAGGTTTCTGCTTTGTTTCAGTTCCCAGTCTGGCTTCCTGCAATGATGAACTACAATACCAAATAAACTTCTTTCCCCCCCCAAAAAAAAATCTTTTTTTAATGTTTAAGTCAAGGTAAAACTTGCATTTTTAATATATTCAAAATGAATCACGCTTGATTCATGTTTCAGCCAAATATCCACAGATGGCTTCTTAGCATCTGTGGTAATTTGACTGTAATTGGCCCCCATAAGCTTGTAGGGAATGGCACTATTAGGAGGTGTACCCTTGTTGACATAGGTGTAAGCTTGATAAAGGAAGTGTGACACTGTGGGGACAGGTTTTGAGGTCTCCTATATTTAAGATACACACAGTGTCTCAGACCACTTCCTATTGCCTGCAGGTAGGAAGGTAGGATCTCAGCTTTCTCCAGCACCATGCCTGCCTGCCACCATGTTTCACTACGATGATAATAGTAGACTAAACCTCTGAACTGTAAGTGAGCCACCCCAATTAAATGGTTTTTATTTCCTTATAAGAGTTGCCATGCCCATGGTATCTCTTCACCTCAACTAATACACAGACTCTGAGCCACAACACTTAGTACAAGATGCCTGTTCAGGGAGCTTATATTGGTGAATTTTTGTGATGTACCTAAATTTTATCTTCTTTCTGGTTATTCTTCAGCCACTATGTTTATCAACAAACATGTTGCCAAGATTTCTATCTAAATAGATTGCAAAATCCAAGTAGTTATTGGTGTATAGAAAAAGAGGAGTGGTAAAGGGTGGCTTCTAGGGAAAAGCAATGTGGACTTCAGTGGTCTTTTTCAAGAAAAGCCATTGCAGTGTCTGTGAGCAACCCAAGGTCAATCCATTTAGAAGCTGGGGGAGAGCCATTTTTGGTGCGGTGAGAGAGACTTCATTCACTGACAAGGTGAGAAGCCCAGAATCTCCAGTCTCTTCCGTGCTCCCATTACCACTCTCAGAGCCCAACTGCTTCTTAGTCATCGTTCACACTTACACTGTACTTTGGCCATTTTCAGGATGATGCTGTAGATTTGATTTTCAGCAATCCTTATATAAACAGAAAAGGGAATCTCTTTAAAGGAAGAGAGGGTGATTTCAAAATGCACAACTCTTGAACTGAAAATCTAATCCATGGGTTCATTCACTTAGTTTTCCATTTTGTACAGGGAAATTTGGAACAGTCTGGTAATGTTTGTATTATTATAATGGAAAGTATAAAATATAGCCACTGAGTCCCTCCATGCAAGTCATTTGGTAAGAAGTGTCTAATGATGATATCTGTTCTGTACCTGATCATTCCATGGACTATAGGTACTCTATTCACTATTGGAAATGGGGCTATTAACATTTTAAAAAATATAGTAAGATCAGGAAGTCAATTCTATTTAAATGTATATTTAGAAACCCATCCCTAAAATTCTATTTCTCTAGAACTATAATCAGTAAGAAAATCTATATTACCAGAGCTTTCAGCAGAAGCAGGAGCTTTACACAGTATATCTCTGTCTATGTCTACACCAAAGCTTGTACACAGTGTATATATGTCTATGTCTACACATATATAAATTATAGATGAGACAGACAATTAAAGATAAATAGCTAGAGAGAGAGAAAGAGGGAGTGACAGTTACTTTTAATTGCCAAGATAACACAATCTAGAATCACCTGGGAAGGAAGTCTCAGTAAGGGACTGTCTAGATGATGTGGACATGTGGAGCATGTCTGTAGAGGATTATCTTAATTTCATTAATTGAATTGGGAAGACTCACCCATTGGTGGTTCCGTTCTCTGGGAAAGAGATACTGACTTGAACAAGAGTAGAGAATGCAAGCTAAGAAATAGTGTGAGTACATTAAATTATTGCTTTCTTCTCTTGACTATGGATGTAATGTGCCCAGCTACTTCAAATAAACCTTGACTTTCCAGGATGATGGTGTTTCAAGATAAGCCCACTGAAGACCACCAAACAGACACCTTAAAGCCAAAAAGAAAGTATTACCAGCCAGTGTTTGTGTGGGAAACTTTCCCAAATCATGCATCTATGAGCCTTACAACCCTTTGTCTTTTATGCACAAAAACCACATCCTGATTTTTATACTTCAGTTAGCAAGATGCAGAACTACAGAAACCAAGAAGTAAGGTTAGTACAGTTAGGAACTATGGAGTAGGCCTTTGATAGACTGGATCACTGTTCTTATGGAGTAGGCCTTGGATAGACTGGAACATTGTTCACATTTAGGTAGGTATTAGGGGGTTATATGCTAGCTTTGAAGGCCAGGTTGGTGCCTCTAACATGGCAGCAGTTGTGCTCAATTCCGAGGGCCTGTTACTATGGACTGTAACCTGAAACTGTGAAGCAAATAAATCCTTTCTCCTTTCAGTTTCTTTTGTCAGAATCTTTTATAATAGAAAAAGGAAATGAAACTAAAACAGAAAGGAAAACAGGTAAATGATATGGATGGGTACAGATAAAATGATTTACTCTAAGGAATTTCTCTAGCAATTGTGGAGTCAAGCTGTCTCAAGAGGTACAGGATGATTCAATGAGACAGAAACAGATCTAGTAACATAGATTCCCTCTGGATGCAGCACATTCAAAACCAACAGAAATTCAACATGTTAGTAAGACCAAAGAGAAAGAGAAAGTTCAGATACCAGCTTAGAAACCATCAGGCAGGAACTCTGTTCTGTTGAGAGGATGGTCAGAGTTGCTATTCAGGCCTTCATCTTGTTGTAGTCCAAGGTTCTGAATCAACCCAAGAAAATACAAAAAGTTACCCCACAAAGCAAGATTGAATGCAGAGCAGCATAAAAGAGGAGGGAAGGGAAGGCGGCTCATCAATCAGGGCTACAGAACAGACCTGGGAGCTGAACTGTGACCCAGAATGCCAATTGAAGCAAATATTAAGGACAGACATTACAAACATTTGTTGCCAAGTTTCAGTTGCAATTTTCACCCATCATGATTTAGAGATTTCCTTAAATGTCCCATTGTCAACCCGCATACAGTACAAGCCTTTCAGCCCAACCAGTCAGATTCATTTGTTCCTTCTGCTGTTAGGAACAGCCATGATGTTTCTGAAGAACTAGAATTGCATAATGACTACATCTATGGTTTAAGGAAGAGGTGGGTCAGCAATTGAAAGGTCCGCAGCTTTCCTAGGGCCCAGGAAGCTGAACTTTATTTTACCCCACAGGAAAAAATGGAGTCTGAAGTCAAAATGGCAGCACTTAGTACAAAGTGGTTTTTGCCTGTTCCCACCAATCTGATTAGACAGCACTCATCCACATGAGGCAGGACAATATTCTGAATCTAGTCTATCAACTCAGATGTTAGTCTAATTCAAATACCCTCACGGGCACACCACAATAGTGGTGAAGGTGTTCATATCCTGTGGCTGAATTAATAGACAAATCAGTCATCAGAAATTCTCTGGGTTTGGGATTTATTTTACGATTTCCCTAATCAAGATGTCTTACTACCTACTGCTATCTTTTAAGATTCAGAAAGGGTATTTTAGTTAACATTTGATTTCCATAAGTCCCAACAATATATTTTCTAAGTACAAAGAAAAATGGAAAAAAAATGGTTGTTCATAACAACACTGACAACATCCAGAAGGCAGAAAGAAATGAATGGGTAAAGCGTAGTCTCCCATGCAATAAAACAATATTCAACCATGTAAGCAAAGAACTCATTCAAACCATAATATAGATGATTCTGGACTACACTGTGTTGAGGAAAAGAAATAAAACTCAAAAGATTATATATGATTTTACTCCCATGGAATGTCCAGAATAGGTAAGTTCATTGAGAGAAAATAAATCAGTGGTTTTCAGGGTTGTGGGAGATGGAATAGGGAAAACTTGTAATGGGTATGAGGTTTCCCTTGGAGTGATGGATATGATTTTGGAACTAAATAGAAGTGTTGGTTATACCATGTGCCAAATGCACCAAATGTGGCAGAGTTGCTCATTTTTAAACAGGTGATTCAGGTTTTCCAATTCTATCACCTAAGTCATTCAGAGAAGTTTATCATAACCTGAACAAAGGCTGGCTGAATCTTCACCTTGAAACCTAAGAATTTGAACTCTCTATCTTTTACCTTGTGGTTGGCCACCCTGTGAAATGCTGTCTCATTACTTGTGAATGCTAGACAGCCCCTAAACATTCTGTTCATACAAAAACATTTCCCCTGGAATTAATTAATTAATTATAATTCCCTGAAATCTTACTCACTACAACATGTGTCTGTCATTAATAAATGTTTCCATTGACATTTCAGAGTCCTTACCATGGTCTTCTGATGACATTAATGATGCTGCTCTACACTGATGCTGCAGTCAGGTGATGGATCTGCAGGCCAGGACAATTCCTGTTTGTTTTGGGGTATCCGCCAGAAAGAACTACTTGGTTTAAAGTATTAGAAAGTCTTTATTATCCTGCTGGCAACTACACTTGAGTGTTCAGAACCTTAATGTAGCCCCTAGCCGTTTTCAGGGTGACCTTTTAAGTACAAAAACCATGTCCTGAATTGGCATGCTTCAGTTATCAAGACAGCCAGAAGCAGAACTGCAGAAGCCAAAAGGCAAGGTTAGTACATTTTGAGACTTTCTCATAACTATGGACTCAGATGATTAGGTCTTTGTTTTTGTTTTGGAGTGTGATGCTGTCTACATGTTGAGTTTTAGGGCCTGAATGCTACTTTCATTATGGCATCAGTTGGGCTAAGGTCTGAGAACTACCAAGGATCTGGGGCCTGTTTCTTTCTTCAGGATCCCAAAGAGCTATAAGGAAACTACAAGTGATATGTTAAAAAAAAAAAAAAAAAAATTTCAGGCCATTGGGCATAAATGGTCACTGTCTCCAAGAAGTTGCTTCTTTTACCCCAATGTAGAGAATCAGATTGCCAGTAAAGGCTAGCCCAGTATCTGCCCCTACCCCCAGACCAGGAGAGGCCAAGTGGCTCACTCTTGCCTCAGGAAAGGAAGACAGACTTCCAAGTCCATGTGCTCAAAGTGAGCAGAGATTGGAGGTGACAATGGCAGAAAATATGGAGGAAGCCCAGACAGAGCATGGGGTAGGGGTCTTTTCCCTTGGTGAGACAAGCATCCCTATGCTGAACCAATGATTAGTGAGCATCACCAGCCTACCCCATGGTCATCAGGAGAGGGCTTTGCCTTTGTCTCCCTCTTTCTTTCCCAATAATGTTCTCTTTCCTTCCCTCCTAACTAGGTCCTCTCCCTCATTTAAAAAGAAGCTAAAAGGGAATAAAATTTGACCATTGGGAATTCTCCAGTCCCTGCTTTCTCAACAAATTATAATCCTTACAACCTATAACACAACCTAAAATCAACAGAAAGGAACCTCTTAAATGTCCATGGAGAAAGAAATAAAAACTTCATCTGGAGTTGTTTGGGCTGTTGAGTGAGGCACACAGTCCTGAGGGAGGTGTAGTAGCAGGAGGAGACCAGAAGCCACAGATAAGGTAGCAGTGAGGTACAGGCATGGGGAAGCCAGGCAGGGATTAGATTTCTAAGCAAAAGATACTGGTACTGAAAAACATCCAAGGTCAGCCTGTGGTTACCCAGGTGCATGAGCTAACCCTGGCCTTATTGTACTAATCACACCTGTGCAGGTAACCACTCTGGTGAAACAGGCAACAGCCAAAACAGCTGATTTCTCACAGTGCTATCTGTTCCTAGGCTCTCCCACTCCAAAACCAGCTTGCCAGGAAATTGATTGCTCTGCAATAAATGGCTGCATCTCATTGGGATATGTTACTTCTGACTGCTAACATAATCATTTGTTTTACATTTTTCTATTGAGAGGCATTGTTTAAAAGAGCAAATATAGTCAGGGCAATCTGAAGACAGAAACATGGGAATGAATTCTTCAGCAAAATCATGCTAATTCAACAGGGACTAGGGAATGGGAAATTTCCTATGAAAATTGTTTCACAGTAAATGGCAAGGAAAGTGTTATTGGCTGAACCACGTTCTTCCAAATATTGTACCTGCTCCCCCTCCCCACCACCCCCCACAGTGTATTTGCTGGTGAGGCCTTAGGAGAAATAATTAAAGTTAAATGTAATTGTGAGTGTGGGGCCTAATCTAGAAATGCCAGTGTTCTGTCAGCCTGACACAATCTATAGTCATCTGAGAGAAAGGAGCCTCAATTGAGAAAATGCCCCCATAAAATCTAGCTGTGAGGCTTTTTCTTAACTAGTGATTGATGGGGGAGGGTCCAACCCATTGTGGTGGTGGTGCCATCCCTGGGCACATGATCCTGGATTCTATAAGAAAGCAGATGAGTAACCTAGTAAGCAGCTCCTCTCAATGGCCTCTGAATCAGCTCCTCCCTCCAGGTCCCTGCCCTATTTGACTTCCTATCCTGACTTCTTTTGATGATAAACAGTGCTGTGGGACTATATGCCAAATAAGTTCTTCCCTTCCCAAATTGCTTGGTCATGGTGTTTCATAGCAGCAATAGAAACCCTGCCTGAGACAATCAGTGTTCTTACAAGAAGGATGGGACAACAGGATTGTGTGTGGCCAGATGAAGAAAACACACAAGGATAGCAAAAACAGTCTTGTACAAGCTATTCTAGAAAGAGATACCTTGCTAGGAACAACTGTGGTGGAAAGGTGATAAAAGACACAACTCTGTCTTGGTGAAGACAGCTAGTCTGTAGTCTTCCACAGTGGCAAACTGAGCACTCTAATGCAGAGCACTACCAGGAAAAAAAAAAAGGGACCTGCTTTAGTTTGCTTTTTGTTAATCCCTAAATACTTACCAAAGGCAACTTGGGGAAGACAGGGGTTTATGTGACTCAAATGTTCCATTCCATCATCAAGGGGAACCATGGCAGAAACACACATCAAAAATCTGGAGGTAGGAACAGAAGCGGAAAACACCTAGGAATGCTGCTTACTGGCTTACTCCCCCAGGTTGGTGGTTATCTAAGGGTTCCTCGAATTCATTCTTTGGCACAAAGAATTGAGATATTGGGAAAACCAGAAGACCAAGCCATGGATAAAGGGTCAGTGACAGCTTTAGTCCTTCAAAATGGAAGAGATCGAACGTTCAAGTCCAATAAACAGAAACTAGTCTGGGCATCTTAAAGGGTCACTGGGTGCTCCCATTTCTGCTAGTGCTCTTGTTTAGAACCAGCCCCCATGCCTTCCCTCCATTTTTGTCTCACAATATCTTCTAGGAAAAAGAAACCACATCTCAGACGGGCTGCTTTCCATTTCCTCATGTATGTATGTCCCTTTAGCTCTTTCATTCCTTCCTCTGAGATCAACTCTGACTGGAGTAGGGGCACTCTAGCTGCTTTATACTGAGAAAGAGTCTATGAGAACTATTCAAGAGAGAGAGGATTTCTAGGAGACAGCCCTGGGACCGACCAAGGGGCTGTGGTAAAATTCTGGCAGGCAGTGAGTCCAGAGCGCCTCCTGCAGACATCTATAAAAGCAAAGGGAATGGTGGAAATAGTTCTAAGGTTGGTCTCAAGAGTGATGAACCCAGGCTCTACTTTCAGGCACCCTGGTAGCTGTTGGAGCCACTAGAAAAACAGGGTAAAAACCTTGCCAGATGAATTCTAGAGGAGAGAAGAAATTTTCCCATTACTTGATTTTTAGACTGAAATAATAGTGGGCCTGTCTCTCCAAGTAGGTAGATACTGCAGTGTTGAATTGAGCCAAGATCATGATATCCAGAAAGATAAAAATATCTTTTAAAACACTGAATTGTCCTAAGAATCCCTCTTTATGTTAACCAAACAAACTCTAAGAGGCGCCAAAGCCTCATTTATTGAGTTCACTGAGCACATCCTGTATGGTTGGTTCTACCCTCCTCCAGCCTCACAGGATCTCAAAACCCAAGACTGAGGCATTTCCAGTTATCAGCAACTCCTCACCCAGACTCACAGGTGTATAGAGGAGGCAGAAAGGTTCCAGATCTTTTGCCTACTGTACAAATGGCCAAGACAAATTTCATCCAGCTGCCCAAGAAGAAGCATGTAGAGCAAATGGCCAATGGTATCCTGGGGCTATTACAGTAGACAAGATTTTTCTGCCTGCTCATTCTGGAACCCACCCATCTACCAATTCAGAAATTCTCCAAGTGTCTGTCGTTTCCAGAAACCCTAGAGAAACAATCACAATTACATGCTTTCTCATAAGAAGAGGGAATATCCAATGCACCATTACACTCAGCACATAGAAAGTCCTGAGAGTGTCTTTGCATCCCCATAAGACTCCCCCAAGCCAGGTTTACACAACCATTATCAGCCATAGTTGAAAAGCAGGATTGGATTCTCCCTCACAGGTTTGTCTCTGGTGCTCATCACATTCTCATCTACTCCCAGAATGAGCAGGCTGGAAGCCTATTGAGGAGACAACTCCTAAGTATACAAGCTTCTTCATACCTAGGACTTGGTCCTGAGCCTACAGTCACCCAACAGGTTACATGTAGCTCATGAGTTCTTTTAGAATCATCCTACAAGTTTTCAGACACATGCTGGGCCTGCATTCAGGCTGCTGCTATTCTCCAACTATTCTGACCATTTTTCAAAAAGAACTGGCTATTCACATTTTTCCCTCATTACACAACCAAGAGGCCAAGGATTCAAGGTTGCAGCAAGAACCTGTAACATAGAAAGCAGTCACCAAGAGGATGGATCTCAATGAAGAGAGTTCTGAAGCCATTCATGTTGGGTTCGGGGCTGTGACAATATTCTCTGGCCTCTGGAGATCTGCTAGCTATAGCAACCATTCCAGAGGCAGGCCACAGTGGTGGTGACCGGGATGGAAAAGCAGTATCAGAAGAGGGGAAATAAGATGCCACATTACACACACACACACATTCTTAACCATGGGATGCCAGAACCTAGGATCATTGCCCTAGGGACTCAGAGCATGAGAGTAAACTTCAGAACCTGTGCACTTAACCCCTCTTGTCCTCCTGTTCTCTGGGGTGGGTAGTTTCTGCTATACCTGATGTGACCATTTGATGCTGCTGGGTCTTCCCTGGTGGTGCTTCCTTTATTGACAGCATTTGGCAGAAACTATGACTTGCCTGAGAAACACAGTAACCTGCAATGGCCTTTTAAGCTTCACCTAGCAAGAAACTGATCCCTCTGGCTCTCAATCTGTTCTGGAATCTGCTTACAGCTGTGGAGACTCTCCACCCCATTGGTTTACTCATAATTTCCCATAGTGGCCATTTTCTTCATAGAAAAATATCAAATGTTCCTTTAAGGCCTGTGGAATGAAGCAATGCCAAAGAGCCAGGGCACAACCAAGAGGAGCCTTTGATGATGACAACCCATACGTAAGACAACAGAAGATATTTCAGAGCATCTCTTCCAGATCTTCTCTGTCTTCATCTCCTGAGAATCCTCTGGGACTCTGGGTACCTGAGCCCTCTTGTTCCTTGTTAGTGAGCATGAAAGGGAAGAGGAAGGAGATTGCTTGCTCACACTGATGCGACTCTTTATGTGAATCTTATTCACAAAACCTCTGGAGTAAATGTTGCCTTTAACCTCTTTCTGTGAAAGCAATAGTCTGTAACTAATAATGCTCTATACTCAGGATGACTAATTTACCACATGTATCTATAATCTAGAGAATATGGAATTCTATTTTTCCTTAGTCTGTCTAGGTCACAGCAACTGGAGAGTAAAATCAAAAGTGGGAATGTCCATGGTTCAGTGGGGCAGAAACAAATGATGAAAGAATAGAGAATAACAGACCTGGAGATGCTGAGTGGAAAGAGCTGGTATTAAGGTCCAGTAGAGCACTACCACTCCAGCACACTGATCTTTCTTTGCCTCTAGCTATTAGTGGAACCAGGAAAAACATTGTGTTAGTGGAAAGTAGTGTCCTCTCTGCTCTCTCTCTGGATCAACTGTTGCTATGCTGAGGGTGGAACCAGGACTGTATGTGAGAATCAGGCATTATCACCTTGACTTAGAGGTATGGCCTTTAGGCTTTGAGGATCTATGCATGGGGCGTGGCCAGGTCAGTTTAAGACTAGGTGCTTGTCATCTTTTTTCATGTTTGTTCTCTTGAGATCTTGGAGAAAGGACCAGACCTGCTACTGCCAACACTACACAGACCAGTCCAGCTTTCTAAGAATCACTCAACTGTTTAATTTCTGGTGCCAGTGAATGTTTCATATAACCTGTAGTAATAAGTTTCTGGCCCAGCCTTTTTAGCCCTGCCCTGAGGTTTGAACCCATAGTTTTAAAGTATTAAAAAAACATATAAAAGACTGGTATTAATTTTATGTTGGTTGACCCATGGTCCAGACTTGCTAGCTAGCTTTTGTTTTTAAACTAACTTATGATTTTTATTTTGTTTAGCAATGTGGCTTAGTACCTTTTCTCAGAGCATCATGGTTGTCTTTCTTCTCTGTCTGCTGGCATCTCTACTGGTGTCTCTGTTTTGGTTTTTAGTTTGTTTGCATTTAGAGATTTTTTAGCGTGGTAGCCCCACCCACAATTCTTGTATATCTTTAATCAATTAGTATTTTTATTAAACTAGTAGGAGTGACAATTTTTATAGTATAACAACATAGTCTCACTACATAACCCCTTAATAAACATTAATCTTTTATATAATCTGTTGCTAATAAATAATACCAACTATATCTGGCAAGGAAGACCCCCCCCTGAAAAATTTCTTACAGGAAGAGATAGCCACATCAGCTTTAAGGCTGTCAACTAATATGTTCCAGCCTCAAGACCCCCATAAGATTGCCAGCAGCCTCAAACAGCAGGAAGTTGTATATGAAAAGCTATGCCCAAGTTCCCAAAATACTGTTTATGAATGTTTGTTTCCATTATAAATTGTTAATGGTCATAGTCAATTTTCTTTCTAGAAAAAAAGAGATATGCTATAGAAATGATTTTTTTAAAAAAAAGAATATTGAATCTGCTTTGATCCAAAAAATTTTACAAATTTCCAACTTCACTAAAAAGTTTGCCAAAGACTCTAGGCCTATAGGCTAAAGATGGATGCCACAATTTTACAAAGGCACTTTGGGTGACTGTCCAGGTAGCCAGAAGTCTCTTTTGTTTTTAGAATTTGGAAGTTGCTTGCAATATACTTCCTGTTTACTCAGATAATATTATATCCTTCTGTGATCTTTAATATAATTGAAGATTAATTATAATTTTCCTTAGTTATAACAAGAAATAAATTAGACATAAAACTTTAGAATCACAAGGATAGGACAGATAATAGAATATTTTCTTTAATTTTGCTAGATACAAATAGACAAGATATTGTAACTGTCATTTTTGCTTCATAGCTGTTTTATTATATGTAATTTTGCTATGCTGAAATTGAAACCTTCCTTTTTAATTAGACAAAAAGGGAGAAGTAATGTGAGAACTCTTTCTGTATGCTGTGAATACCATTACATAATAAAGGGACTGTTCTGGCCTTTGGAAAGGCATCTGAGAAGCAGGGCAGAGAACCGAGCATAGAGAAAGAGAAGGAGAGCAGAGTCAGAGAGGCTTCAAGGGGTTAGAGTTAGGGTTAGGGTTAGACAAGGTGTAAAGAAACACAGGTAAACCCTAAGCCACATGGCAATATACAGATCAATGAAAATGGGTTAAGTTAAGTTGAAAGAGCTAGCAAGTAATGAGCCTGAGCCATAAGCCAAACAGCTTGACAATTTTTTTTAAATGCATGGTTAAACAAACCTACTGTTCTACCCAATCCATAGCCTCACCTCCTTTCTTCCTGGGGTCCTCCAGCTGCCCCAAAGGCTGCAGGAACCAGTATCTCCTGCAAGACCATCAAAGAGCTCTGCACATAGCAGGGACACAGAGGAACCTGGGCAATAAAAGAGGCATATGTAAGGAGGTACCAACTGAAAGGCCAGAGCTGATATCCATCCCACAGTCAAGCTAAGGGAGACTGTGTTCCTGCCATCCTGGCATCCCCCAGGTGATGGCACCTCTGAAGAAGAACATGTCTGCTTCTCTTCTTGAGAGCACCAAGGATAAGCAGGACAAGCCTCCAGAAGTACTGTAGATTCCACCAACACCTGAAGTGAACCAGGGGCACCAGCATATAAGACACAGAATTTCCCCTAACTCACTTTTAGCCACCTCCATTTGAATCTCAGGTACCTTGAACTCAAAGTAAGTATGCATCAAGACTTCACTGGGGTTTTGTCTTGGTACTGGAATGACTTAAGAAAGAGAGGAAGTTCCCCCAACAAATACCTACAGTTCGTTAGCCATCCTCAAGGACCAAGATCTGGATACTAGGGAAGGAAGCCATTGGACAGAGCAGTGACCTTCCCATTGACTTTGCCTAGGTGTGTCTAGTCTGGAATCTGCCTTTTCCCACCTCCCCTCCCTAGAAGATTATTGGTGTCCATTTTGTTCTAGCTCAGCTTAGGGGCTGCAAGAGAAGCTTTCAAGGGAGCAGCAATCTCCTTCCAGCCATAAAAGCTGACTTCATTATCAGAGCCTGAACCCATACTCTCCCTGCTCCTTGTGGAGGCCAGGGCTGATCAGAGTTCCCATTGTGTTAGCAGTAAACATGGTTCTCCTTATTTGCAAGGGGCCTTCAAAATGCAGGACAAGTCATGGCTACTTCTAAGCACTTTTATGTGAATTTTTTAATATTTATTTTTATTTTATGTGAATTGGTGCTTTGCCTGCACATATAACTGTGTAAGGGTGTCAGATCTTGGAATCACAGAGAGTTGTTAGCTGCCATGTGGATGCTGGTAATCAAACTCAGGTCCTCTGGAAGAACAGTCAGTGCTCTTAACAGCTGAGCCATCTCTGCAGCCTGTGAATTTTTTTCTTTTTAAGTCAGGTATATGAACTTCTCAAATTCTTTATGAGGGACCCTCAAGAAATATAACAGGGATGCTGATGGTTGTCTAGCAGTTTAAAGAGTTCTTTGGATGGCAGAAAGAAACACGAAAGACACAACGACTGACCATGTTATTTCTTCAGGAGGGAAGAGACCCCCAGCTCAAGTCTGCTTTAGAACCTGCCTCTGAACTTGAATGGTAGCTGAGTTGGTGACAGTTTCCTACATCCTCACCACCAGAGCTCTCTAGCACTGTCCTGGCTATCTCTCCCAATGCTGCAGGCAACCGGACCAGTTCTCCTGCTCTCACACCCTCAGGAGGGCTCACCTGAACTCACACCACCAGGGCCAGCTCTACTGTGCTGCCCAGGTCAGGTTCTGTGCACGCTCTCCCAAGTGCTGCAGCTGTGCAGGGGCAGGGCCAATTCTCCTGCTCTCATGGCCCAGCTCTCTTTCTGCCTTAGTTGTCAAGAGGGAGGAGGGCATCTTTCCCTTGCCCATGCCACAACATGGCAGATGAGGGGAGGGGTGGGGTCATCTCCCCCCACTCTCCTGTCGTTGCCCTTGAGATGAGCTCACCTGTGGCCCTACCAATAGGGTCAGATCTACTGTGCTGCTGATGCAAGGTGCAGGACCCACTCTCCTGAGTGCTGTAGGGAGTGAGGGACAAAGTCCACAGAAATCTGACCTTTTCTACATAAATTAGCAAATACAAAAATATCCCCACAGACATGTGCACAGACCAGTTCAATGGAGACAATTCATCTATCAAGATTCCCTTTTCCTGAATTTGTCATTTTGACAACTGGAGCTAACTATGATGGTACCCAAATTTCTATTCTGGCCACTAAAAGTGATGCTAGACAGGAACCTAACATTTATGCTTACATGTTACTTAGGTTAGGAAATTCCTCTGACCTTATATGGCAATGAGGAAACCCCATGGAGTTGGTGGGATCTTGAATTCCTTGAGTACCAACACTTGGAAGGCAGAGGCAAGCAGATCTCTGTGAGTTCAAGGCCAGCCTTAGTCTACATATCAAATTCAAGACAAATCAGAGCTACATAATGAAACCCTGTCTCAAAAAGAAATAAAGATATTTGTGTAAAAGGGTCTGAGAACAAATTTTACTGGATTCTAACTCTAAAGTGAATTTCTGGCATGGGGAACTGGTCTCTCTTGTTCATCAGAATCAATGATCTGTGTATAAAAGACTTTGGGCCTCACACACCAATGGTGCAAATCAGAACTCCATGCCTATCAGTTCCCCACCACAGACCTCTCATCCAGCTTTATAAAAGTTGTATTTGGCTTTACTGTTAATAACAGAACTTGCTCCCAACACCTTTTTGCCTCTGCTCCCTCAAGCACCACCCTTTCACCCCACAGAATCTTCCAGATACTTCAAATTAAGTTTTGATTTTTTTGGAGAGATAGATGGAATAAGAAGATATGAAGTTATGAATGGGTAGGAAAAGAAGGCTGATCCAAACAAGAAGGAATGAAGAAAGGCTCCCAGAAGGCTAGAAACCAACTTTGTTTCTTTCCTAGTTACACTCACCTTTTGGTTCTTAGATAGAATAAGTTTCAAACAGAAATTACTTTAGTCAGAGCTCAATGATTCCCAAAGAGCCAAGCAAACCATCAGATGAGCATGCAGCAAATGTGAATGCAGGCGATTATCACACACACTCACTTCACTGGTCCCTTTGAAAGGTTATGGTAATGTAGTTTAAAAGTTAGAATGTAAATTATTCAGAATTTTCAGGTAAAATTGACTCTTTGTCTCTGTTTAAAAGCTTTATTAAAGTCAGGGGCAATAAGCAATTAGAAGTTCCACTGCTTAAAGAACTTTCCTGACCCAAATGTTTCTTATTTAATTGAAACTTATAAATATTGAAAATTAACAACCTCGGAAGTAATTTAAATAACTTACTTCTCTCTGATACTGAAAGTCTACCTTGCTAATTCCTATCATTTCTCATGAATCTGAATTAGCTTCTCTTCCTGCTGTAATAGAAAAACATAACTCCAAATTGTATTTGCAGATTATCTGTCCAACAGACAATGAATAGAGAGAAACAAATGGATTTTGTTTCTCCATGATATTTGGTGTCCACTGAGGCAGGAAAATTGAGAATAAATCCTAAAAATCTATCAACAATATGGAGAGGAAAAAGATCCATCTGTGGTCTAGGCTTAAGGACACTGAGGAGAATTACTAAGTTCCATTTAGACAGCCTAAGTTCTGAAGAGTGGTCTTGCATCCTCTTTCTCAGTTGAACTGGCTTCATCAGGTGCCACTACAAGTGCATGTTTCTTCACACCAGTGTCTGCGGCCAGGTCTAATTTCCAAGGATAGGATAGACAAGTTAGCAATGGACACAAATGTTTCCGTCTGTATCCGTTCCTTTACTTGTTGCTGTTACAATTTTGTTGCATTTGCCTTATAGAAGTGTTTAAAGGGGAGGGGTTAAAGCTTGAGAAAGGATGGAGAGATGGCTCAACGGTTAAGAGCATTGACTGTTCTTCCGGAGGACCTGAGTTCAATTCCCAGCATCCATATGGCAGCTAACAACTGTCTGTAATTCCAAAATCTGACACCCTTACACAGTTATACATGCAGGCAAAACACCAATCCACATAAAATAAAATAAAAAAATATTAAAAAGAAAGAAAAAGAAAGCATGAGTCCCTAGTGCTATCAGGAGTGCAGGACAGAGCTGGTCATTACATATACGTAGTTAGCAGTTGGAGATGGCTGGTTTCTGTGCTCAATTTATTTCCTTTTTTTGTTTGTTTGTTTTTTGTTTGTTGTTTTGTTTTGTTTTGTTTTTTTCAGTCTCAGCCCATGGTTGTAGCTGCTTACATTCAGGGTCTGTCTTTCTGGCTAAACTTCTCAGGAGAGACCACCTACAGGCACACACCCCGGGGAGTGTTTCCATGACAATTCTAACCAGTCACATTAACAATGAAAATTAAGCATCACAGCCTCCTTTCAGGGTCATAGTCAAGGAAAAGAGGTTTTCCCAGCAACTGGAGCTGTCAGGCTACAGGAGGAGTCAGTAACTCCCAAATCAACATTCCAGAATTGACTTCAGGAAAAAGATGTTGATACCTCAAGAAAGAGAACAGCTTCACTGATGTCTCAAACAACGATCCTTGATAGACTGTCTTACAATTTTCAAACTATGTTTCAAGGCATCCTCATCAAACAGTGAAACAGGCAGATGAGTAGGTAGTTGGAGCACATTTCACTTTACTGATGTTTAAACTATAGCTTAGGGTTCTATTAGGAAAACAGAGTTAGTCAGAGTAAACTGACACAATTCTGCCAACAAATGGGCCAGTCTCTTCTGATCCATCCTATCTCTTGTCTTTTCCTCTTCTTCATTCAGAGATTTCTTTCTTCCAGACAAGCAGATGTGCCCACCTTACTCCTGGATACTGAAGGCTTCCAGCCTGTGTGCCAGCAGGAGCTGCAGCCCCTGATAGCAACATGTTTTTCACTCTCTAATGGATCATTTCATTAGATCACTTTCACGGGCACCCATGTGCTAGGGTGGTTGCCATCAAGTAAAAGCTGGCATTACCAGCTACTTTTTCTCATTGTCATGTATTGATATCAAATCACTTAAGGTAGAGGTCTGGTTCTCTCTGCCCACAACTTTTGCCTCACCTTTCTTAGAGAATTCACAGTCTTTTATCTCCATCTAGTCACCAGCATTTCTAAGTGATCTCCATGATTCTAAACGCAGAGTCCGAGTCTAACAACCCGTTCTCGGATGCCTTCAGCATGAACCTTGTCTTTCCCCACAAATTCCTCTTGCTTCAACCCCTGCTTTCCCAGTCTATCCAACACACTCTCACTGCCTGTTACTCCTCGCATTTCCATCTTCTGAACTTGGCAGGGTCCAGTCTTGAATGGCTTCTCATCTCTTTTCAATCCCACATCCCATAAGTCTCTGGATACAAACACCATCACTACACTAATAATCCCAAGATCTCCCCCCCTGCTGCCTAATGGTGGGCTGTATAAGCAATCCTTGACACTACACCTCACTTTGGACCTCTCTGAAATGCCTGTATTTGGGTTTGGTCTCCCTAGGCCAAAGGGCCCTTTGTTGCTTCACCCTTTCATCTGTATCCTAAGATGGGCATCTTTCCATTCATTGTTTCAGAGATGAAACAAGCTAGAAGCTATTTCTTTTACCTCTTTTGGACCTTAACTAACTCAGCAGAACTTTTTCACAAACACAGTGGTGAGCAGCACTCTCTCAAAAACATAGTAGTGCATAGCTTGCAACCCTAGCACTGAGGAAGCAGAGAGAAGGAGATAGCTACAGGTGTTCAAAGCCAGGCTGCTTTATAGTGAGTTCCATACCAACCACAGTGAGACCTTGTGTGGAGGTTTGAATGAGGATGATCAGCTAAGGCTCATATATTTGAATACTTGGTCCCTGATTGATGGTACTGTTTAGGAAGAAATGTGATCTTATTGGAGGGGTGTGTCACTAGCATTGGGTTTTGAGATTTCAAAGGCCCACACAAAGCTCAGTCTCTCTCCTCTCTGCCTGCTGTTGGTGGATGAGATACAGGCACTCAGTGCCACTCCTGCCTGCCTGCTGTCATGCTCCATGCCATGATGGTTATGGACTAAGCCTCTGAGAGTGTGAACAAGCCGCCAATTAATTGCTTTCTTTTATAAGTTGCCTTGGTCATGGTGTCTCTTTCCAAGAAGAGAACAGTGACAAAGACACTGTGTCTAGGAAAAATAAAAATAAAACAAAACAAAATGAGAGAGAGAGAGTTCTGATATAAACAACAAAAGCAAAAAGAAACCCCTGATAGGCCAGAAAGGGAGAAAATGTTTTTAAAAATGACTACCAGAAGGATGTAACATAAAAAATTTATGAAAGAGAAATCCAGAATTTGCTGAGAGCCAAAGCCTGCATAAGCTTTAGTTATGCTATTTTAGCTAGCCATTTTAGTTATGAGTTTCTGTTAGCCATTTTTATGAGTCTTTGCTTCCCCTCCCATTAGCCATTTACCAGAGGTTACATGACCTGCCCTAGGTTGCCATAAATAGCTTTATCTTTCTGTCAAGTTAAGAATACTTGTGTAAACAATCTGCAGTTAAGATATTCCATGATTAGGTTGCATAGAAACCCTTCCCCATGACCCTCTGCACTGCTAACCTCCTTCTTTACTATATAAACCCCCTAAGAAAAATAAAATTTTGCAGCTTGATCAGAATACTGTCCTGCTGCCATGTTCTTTGTGTCTCTTGCCCCTTTCATTTCTTCCCTCTAGGCCACAGGGCCCCGTTTTCTCATCCCACTGACTGGGACAATAATTTATCAAAATTAAAAACATTTACTCTCAGAAAAACACTAAGAAAATGAAACAATAAAGCAAAGCCTGGGTACACATATTTGCAAATGAGTCAGAACTCAGAAAGTATAAACAGCTTTCAAAGTTCTACAGAAAAAATTCATCCAATTGGGAAGCAGGCAAACACATAAACAGAGATAATGGAAATATATTCCTAGGAGAAAAATGAGAAAGTACCCTGTAGCATCAGTATTGGGGGACATTACATAGACTAGTTAAAACTGTGAGAATTTATCTGGCAATGCACAAACAAAAGATGCCTCAATCAGGCAGCTTCCAGGTCCAGTACAGGCTCTGAGACCACCAATCACATGACCAGAGGCACCTATAGGCAAATAGAAATGAGTCCCAGAAAAATAAATTGGCCCAACCCATTACCTGCCCCTCTGTACCAGCCACAATCAAGTGCTGTGAATTCACTCCACTGTGGAATGTTAGCCTCAGTGAGTACAGGAGCCCTGTCCAACCATATGGTCCCCTACAAAGTCTAACAACATTATCTTTCAGGGAAATATAAATTAAAATCAAAGTAGGGTATAATTACACCAATCATAGGATAACTACTAATACCACCATTAAAGAAAATACCAAATTCTGGCAAAGATTCAAAGAAATTGCATCTTTCATACTTGATGAGTGAGGTAACAAAATGATTTCAGAAGCTGACGTTTTCTTTAAAAAAAAAAAAACACACATATTTTCCATAGAAACCTGCACATTCTGTACAGAAGTTAAAATTTCCTGAATAAGAGTTTTCATAGTGGTTTTATTCAAAAGTGGAAGTAGTCAAAATGCCCTCCAACAAGAAAATGGCTAAACACACTATCTTATGTTCATAGCACAGAATGTTACACAGCAATGAAAAGCATGTTATATGATTACACTTACTTTTCATCCTCAAAACAACAAAATACAGAAATGGGAGCATATTGGTAGTTGCATCCAGTTAGGGATAAAGGAGGGTGGTGCATGACTACAAAGCGACATCAGGCTAGAGGTGTTGGTGGTGGGACATCTCCACATCTTGATGACAGGACAAACATCTGCACACATGGTGAAGGGCACCAACTACACATGGTGCTGTTGGGGATGTGTGCATTGGGCATAGCCATCTATAGACCCCAGATGGAATTTTCGTGGACTTCCTCCATATCATATTTGTGACTTCTTGTATAGCTATATTTACTTCAAAACACGAAGTTTGTGAAGGTTCATAGACCTGTACATCAAAGCTATGAATTATATCATGTAAGACTAGCAAATATAAGACTTGCTGGTTGAGTATCAGGAATGCATTGTTCTGGCATCTGAATACAACATGTAGAAATCCAAAAGAACCCAGTCCCCAGCCTAAAAAGCAAAATTCAGTTGTTCTGTATATATTGCCTAAAGTTTGTTCTCTAGAACTGACTTGGGGATCCCATTTGGCTTGTATTTACCAGTAGACACTGGTAAATACACTGGTAAGGATGAAGTATCTTATTGTGGCTTCACTGGAACTTTCTTTGGCTCTTAAACAGGACATCTGATCAGTGTTTGGATGCAAGTCCTGAAACAGCCATAGCAATTTGCCAGCACAAAGATGAAGCCAATCCACAAAGAAAGGCAAAGTGGAAAGAACTGCCTTGAAGTGAAATTGAACCTTTATCCAATTAAACACTGATACTAGACACACCCTCCACCTGAATTCCTTGTAATGTGAGATAAAAACTTGTTCTTTATGAAGTCAAATATCTTGGTCCATTTTCTTTTATTATAACAGTGTCCCCAAGGCTGGGAAAGTTATAAGGAAAAGGGTTTTTGTTTGTGTTGTTAGCTGTTTTTTTACTAATGTTTTTTGAGGCAGAGCTCTTCTCTGCTTCTGGTGAGAGTTCTGTGCTGTCATTATCACTGGGGTGAAGCAACAATCGAAGTGGGAGTGTATACGGGAGCCTCGGATGGCTGGAGTGTATGGCTCATCATATAGTAACCCACTCACACAATAACCATTCCTATGGAATACATCATTCTGTTTGTTAGGCATCTATTGGTCCCTCCCAATGGTATGATTGCTTCCTAAAATCACCACCTCCAAACCCATTCACACTTGGAACAGATCCTCAGCATGAATTTGGCAATAGCAAATTATATTTGCAAGACAGCATCCACCAACACTGAGGAGCAGCAATTCTGAAGTACCGTGGGAATCCCTTCACAGGCCAAGAGCTAGCTGGGCCATACTATTTCCTTCTACTGCTGTGACTGGATGCCTGATGAGCTGTGTATGGGAAGAAGGGTTCTTTCAGTTTACGGTTTGAGAGGGTTAGGTTCATGATGGCAAGGAAGGCCTGGCTGCAGAAGACATGAAGCTTGAAGTGGCTGCTCATACTGCCAAGTGGGGAGATGAGATGGATATGGAGGCTTATGCTTTCTCTTTTCCTTTCTATATAGTTCAGGACCCCCAAACACGGAGTAGTTGCAGCACAAATTCAGATTGTACTGAGACTCAGAGCCAGATATCGGAGAAAGGCTGAAATATCAGAAAAACACCTCAGTCAAATCTCATCCAGCTATCTTCCAATTTCCTCAGCCTTGCTCCTGGTCACTTCTTCCTCTATTGGTTTCCTAGGCCACCTTAAATACCCTTCTCACCAGCTGTATCCCATCCAGGTTAGGATTAAAGGCAGGAACTACTGTATTTGTTAGTCAGCTTTGAACTCACAGAAACATTGAAAATTCTCTGTCTCTGGAGTTATGGGATTAAGGGTGTAGGTCACCACTCCCAGGCTTTCCCTGTGATGGAATTAAAGGTGTGTGCCCTGAAGCCCAGCTGTCTGTCCTCATACTCAAAGATCAAGAAATTCCTGAGCTGTTAGCTTAGTTTTTGACTGTGTTGACCTCTTGATTTTGCAGGTTTTATTGAATATGTAACATATCACCACAAGCAGTGCTACCCATATTCAGTTTCCCCCTCAGTTAAGGCTCCTAGGGAATGTTTTCCCAAACATACCCAGAGAGTTCTGCAATTCATACAGGCTTTCTACTTCTACCAAAATCCCAGATCCTGAGTCTTTGACTTCTTGATAAGTTCTTGAGGGGTGTTAATGCTTCTACTTCAGGAACCTCTGTTTAAGTTAACTAGGCCAGCCCTTTCCTGATCCCCAGATGCCCTGTGATCCTGCAGGGCAGCTGTGGTGCTGGTGAGAAACACACGAGTGACATATGAGTCAAAGTAACTCAACTCCAAAGGCAAAAATCATTATAGAGTCATGTCCTTGGAAATATCTTTCTCCAAGGTCAACGTCCTCCCATCACATGATGAGGGAACTCATAAAGGAAGAAAATTACCACCAACAAGTCATCCAGACGTTGATGACTTCGGAATTAAAAACAATAGAAGTCATATGGAATGACAGGAAATACATATAATTGCCTTTCGATAGTTGCTAGGTGACAGAGTTAGGGGGACATGGGTGGACATGGAAGACAGACCCTGCTATGTGACATGGCAGCTTCCTGGTCCCAGAGGACATTGTAAGGAAAAGTGGTGTGGGACCATGAGGTCAGTGTCTAAATCGGATCAAAGCAGAAGGGAAGACACAGGGGAATAATAAAATACCAACCCTGAAAGCCTTAAGGTCCCTCTCAAAAAGATCAAGGTGTCACTTTTGTTCTTGTCCTGTGGCTCATTTTTATGTCTTTTCCAAATATTCAATTCTTTATCTATCCCAAGGAACTAGCTTAGCCCGCAGACCTCTAGATGACCACTGCCTTATCCTTCCAGCAATGTTCTCCTCTTCTACTCTGCACTAATAGCCAGACTTCAGCAGCTGCGGTGTGAGGCACTCTCAAAATGAGCTGCACAGCTCCAGGAGCCTGACCAGAGATGCATCAATGAGGCCGGCATAGACACCTGTCATCACGATGTTTTCTACAGACTGCTTCTTCTCTGCCTTTTTCTTTAATTCCAGCAATGACCACTAAAGATAGATAAACAAGAAGACTTTTTTTACTTCATCAAACCTTGGGTAAACTGAGGCTTTGGAGAACTCACAGGCAGGGGCCAGCGAGCAAACTGTAGGCTCCTGGTGTACCCTCCCTCACTCCTAGCCTGTTGATAGGATGTCCTGTCAACTCAGTGGTCCACAGCCTACTATACTAAGGATTTGGGTTCACTGCCTTGATGATTTCTGCAAATAGTTAAGAGAGAGGCAGGACTCAACCATTACAAGTCACCTTGGAGGAAAAAGAAAGACCATGACATTGCACCACCTCCAGGGGGCAGCAGATAAACTCTCCAGCTTGAGTCTCCAGGGTGGCTTTCTGATCTTATGACACAGAAAGCTGATAGTCATTTTTTGGGGTAAAACAACAGAATTAGTTTTTGATGAACAAGCTTCTTCATTTTCTAGTTTGTTGTTGTGGTGGTTTTTTGTTTATTTGTTTGCTTTATCTTGTCTTGCTTAGGTTTGGCTTAGGTTTTGTTTTTGTTTTTTTTTTTTTTTTTTTTTTTTTTTTTTTTTTTTTTTTTTTTTTTTTTTTTTTTTTTTTTTTTTTTTTTTTTTTTTTTTTTTTTTTTTTTTTTAACTAGTATAATCTTTTTTTCCCCTTATTAATTTTATTTGCTTTTGTTTTAACATTCCAACCAGAGTTTTTCCTCCCTCCTCTCATCCCAGTTCACACACACACACACACACACACACACACACACACACTCCTCCTTCTCTGTTTCTCTTCAGATACAGGCAGGCCTTGTACAAATATCAGCTAGTCATGGTATATCAAGTTTTGGTGAGACTAGGCACCTCCTCCTCTATTAAGGCTGGATAAGACAATCCGGTAGAGAGAGAGAGAAAAGGGTCCGAAAAGCAGGCAGCAGAGTCTTAGACCGCCCTGCTCTCACTCACTGTTAGAATCTCACAGGAACGTATCTTAAGGAACGAGAAACCTCTCAAAGAAGGTCCATCTGAAAGCTACATCTGTCCCACCACACATAGTTTGCTTCGTGACCTTCTGTTCTTCAACTTTAAGGTAACCAGATAGCGTTGCTAAACATGTTGTTGAGGGCGGTTGTTTTTGTTTGTTTGTGCATGTGTGTTTGAATTTTGACACTGTCTCACTGTGTAGCTCAGGCTGGCCTAAAATTCAGCACACAGGCCAGGCAAGCCTTTGAACTCATGATCATCCTGTCTCAGACTGACAAGTGCTAGAGTTACAGATATGTGCCACCATGCCTGGCTTACATTTTTAAGGGACATGTTTATTATTAAATTAGATATTTTCTATTCTCATGATAAAATGCTTCTAATTCAGTTTTTAGGTTGTGTTCTTATTGAACATAATGATGGGTTTCTTAAAGACAATCTGTTTCAAACATACTAAGTATGTTGACAATGTTGACTTACACACACTCCTCATTCTCATCCCCACTGCATTTAAGCCTTGCATATAAATGCATTCTGTGTCTGCATAAAACCTAGAGTCCACAAATGAAAGGTATCTGTCTTTCTGAGTCTGATCCACTCTCCTGCAAATTACATAATTTTGCTTTCCTTTATGAACAAATAAAACTCCATTGTGTCTATAAAGCATATTTTTTATTCCTCCTTCTGTTGACAGCCTCCTAGGATGATGCACTGACTAGGCTGTAGTACAATGCTTTGGTTTATTTGTTATAAGCATGAATGGACTATCTGTTCATTTTATTTTCCCATTTATTCATTGGGTTCTTGGCTTTTTATTTAGTTTTCTGAGTTCTAAATATATTCTAGTTATTAATCCTCTGGCCCATGTATAGCTTGCAAAGATTTTTCTCCCATTCAGTAGGCTGTCTCTTCGTATGACATGTTTTAAATTGCTTCCATTAAGTGAGTGCAATGTGAATTCCTTATATTAGAAACACTATCTCATGTTATAAAATGGTTTTTAGACTCAAAAGTATTCCAGTTCTTCCTGTTTTGAAAACCTTAGAGGTATGTCAGGTTACTCATCTGCAAATTTCAAAAAGTTACAGATTCAAATATTACAAAATGTATTATAATGTAATACCAAGCTGAGGAAAGAACAGAAAGAATGGGAGGAGGGGAGAGGAGGGTTAGGGTTAGGGAGATGATGGAGAGCAGGAAATAAGGCAATCATGTGGTGCTCTGTCCTCATCACTCACAGGAGAAAGCCTGGTGTTGAGGAAGCTGCTGCTGAAGGAGTTCACACTCTAAGAACTTGTGAAAGTAACATCTACCAGTTCTTTGGTGCTATGTAGCATTCAATGAATTTTAAATATATTGGCCCTTCTAATTCTAAAGGCTATTGTGTGAGGTAGGCCACTTGTTTACGATGTAGAGTTAACTCTGAGGTTTGATGTGATGTAAAGCAAAAGTATAGAGTTGCCAAAAACTACATCATTCACCTCTGTTAAATGCAAAAGAGTTAGACAAAAGTTTAACAGGATTGTCAGGAATATACAGATTTTCTAATTATTTTCGGGAATACATAATTAAAAAAAATATATGGCCACTGACTTTGCCTGGCCTGGAATACTTAGATTTATCAACATCATAAAACTGCATAATGTAGTTACATAAGAAAATATTGTTTGTTCATTTCATGCGTGGGTACGTGCTTGTGTGTGTTTGTTGTTTATCTCCAGTTCTTTATCAAAGAATTTAATATTTCTTGAATGTCTTTCATTGGTCACAATACACCTCTTACTAGCACAGATGAATTCATGCTAATTAGGTGGTATGGGATGGAGCCCCTGGATGCCTTCGAGATAAAGTTTCCAGTGGTTTACATCCTCATTATGACATCTGGAGGAAGAGCACAGGCAGAGTTCAAATATGTGGCCAGGGATTTGATCTCCCATGCTCATACATAAAACTCTAAATAGAGGTTCTGTGGAGCAGCCTGGATGGGGAACCTATGAACACCCTGTGTATGTCCTGACTGCCACACACAGATGCTTCTGCACTCACCACCTTTTAGGGTTAGTCTCCTGCTCATCTGTACACTTGTTTGTTTCACTCATAAGAGAATGATAATCCTGAGTGAAAAGATGTCTTATGTACTATGAGTGGTTCTGGTGAATCTGAACCTGAGTGAGTTCTGGAAAACCTGAGATATGTAGTCAAGCAAGTAGAACTATGATTGGCCTGCTGACTCAAGCTGAACTGGCATCTCCAACAGCACCTGATGCCAGGTCAAATATCTTCCGTTTACCTTGTAGGACTGTATCAGTGACTTTTCTCGTAGCTATGACAAAATACCTCACCAAAGCAACAGGAAGGAAAAAAAAAAGACTAGTTTTGGCTCACAATTTAAGAAAGTGATCTATGGTAGCAGGGTAGGCCTGGCTAAGGTCATGGCAGTAGGAGCCTCATATCTGGGTGGAAGAAGGAGGAGGAGGAGGAGGAGGAGGAGGAGGAGGAGGAGAAAGCAATGTATTCTGGTACTCCCCCTTACTTTGGAACTCAGTCCAGGCCCATCCTTTGGAATGATGTCATCCACACACAGGGTAGGTCTTACCTTGTTACTTAAACACCTCTGGCAATAATTATAGCCTCACAGCCACCCTGAGGTGTGTTTTCTGGGTAACTCTAAGTCCAATCAAGTTGACAAGGAAAGTGAACATTAGCCTTCAAAGGATCAAACAGGAGCTCCTGGCAAAGGGTTCCAGAATCAAATCTAGCTATACAAACTTGAGGAACCTATCAAGCCACACCTGTTAGCCACTCTTTAGAGATGTAGACCCACAACTCTTTCCTAAAATTTAGAAGTTTACAATAAATTTGTAGTGATCTTTTTTTTCTAGCAATAGCAAGGCACTATACATAATCATTATGTTTTGGGGAGGAGATGAAAAATTTCTTGTCTTGAATCTATACCCACAACCCATGAGTGATGTATATGAACCATGTTAGCATCATAACATATGTTGTCAATATGCAATTTTCAATCAAAAAGTTTAAATCAAAAAAGCAGAAAGAAACATATGAAGATGAAAGGAGAGATTCAAATAATGTGGCCACAAACTAGAAATGACTAGAGGTACAAGAGTCTGAGAGACTCAGAGATCCCCTCTGGAACCTTCTGAGAATGAGAACCTGTTGATAATTGACTAGGGATTCTATGCTCCAAAATTCTGAGAACAAATTTCTACAGTTTTATGGCATAAAAATAAATAAGTAAAATCATGACTGTCCTGCATGTAAAATAAATACATATTAATCAGTATAGTTTATTATAACAGTAAGATGGGGCTGGAGAGATGGCTCAGCCGTTAAAGGCTAGGCTCACAACCATAAATATAACAGTAAGATGGCCATAGTCAGTCCAAAGAGAATTTATGAAGTGCTTCTGGAAGGTCAAGGTTCCTGGGTTTAAACATAAACTTGGTTATGTGACATAGCTACAAATAGTGCCCTTTTGTGTTAGCATTCCCACCGGGAAGAAAGTATTTGAGACACAACTGAAACATATCCTCAAGTTAACATGTAACTGCATTCTCTCAGGAACCTTAACCAGAAACAACAGAGTCAAACCAAGTACATTCTCCTCAGCAGGTATTTATGTTGTCTCCTCCACATGACTTTGAAAGGTTATGTCACCTGCCTGTTTGCCTCATTTCCAAGAAATGAATCATTTTTTCCCCAAGAATATTTCAACTGAAGGATTTTAGATAAAATATTGTGGTCCTATTGCTCATTTCTTGTCTTCTATTGTTCTTTTAGAAAATTAAGTAGCTATAATTATTTCCTTATTCTCAAGTTGTGGATAGAATTGAGCCAACTCATAGTTGTCTAAGGGTTCAGCAAAACCCATGGAAGCCTATGATTAGTTCCTCGACTAAATAAAAATTTATATAAGATGGCCAGTGAGATGTCTCAGGAGGTACAGGCTTGCCAGCAAATCTGAGAAGCTGAATTATTCCTGGGCCAAACCTGATGGTAGGAAAAAACAAATTTATATAAACTGTGCTTCAGCCTCCTCATGTCCTGTGGCATGAGTGTCTCTCACACACACACAAAAATATAATTTTAAAAGGGAGACCCATACCTTGCATGAATAAACAACACTGTTCCCAGAAGACATACGTTATTAAATGAAAATCTCATTGCAAAGCCTAGGATGCTTCCCTTTGTGTTATCGCTCAGGGAAGCAGCAGAGGCATGAGAACAATACAAACTATTGTTCTTGGTTGTAATGAGAAGTTTTTCTGTCCCTCCCAGCCAGTTCTGCAGCCATTTAGTCCCAAATAAACATACAAAGGCTTATATAAATTACAAGCTGTTTGGCCTATGGCTCAGGCATATTACCATCTAACTCTTATACTTTAAGTTAACCAATATTTCTTATTTATATTCAGCCATGTGTCTTGGTACCTTTTCTTAAATGCAGCATCCTCATCTTCCTTCCTCTGTGTCTGATGGGCTTCTCTCTGCTCTTCTGCTTCCCAGAATGCTCCTGGTCTGGTTACCCCACTTCTACTTCCTGTCTAGTTTCTGGCCAATCAACATTTTATTAAACCAATATTTACAGTGTACAAGAGTATAGTTCCACAGCACTTGGTTGCTGCATACCAAAACTAGATTGCAAACTCCTATTACTAAAGACACTACTCTGAGTAATGGTACTTAGAGAAATCAACCCCAAACTCACCAGAAGACTTTATCCTTGCTGTCTACCTTATGTAATGCCAGAAGGTGCTACACAGTCTGCTGAAGAAGAAAATATACTGATGATATCACTTAGAACTGATCCCTAAATGCTATAATGCTGAACTGCTGTCAAAAGATACCTACTAATACAATAGTGGCACAATGGTTATGAGGGTAACCAACCAATTTCTGATTGGATATGAGGCTTGCACTCAGGAGTTATTTCATACCTGACACTGATCAAAAGCCAATGCTTGAGAAGATAATAGACCCTAGCTATTTGTGCAGCTCAGATGAAAAGAGATCCCAGCAGTCAAGAGCCCAGGCATACTGAGCACTGCAGCTCAAAGGAAAAGTATTCAGGCATTCAGAAGCCAATAAACACTGAGTGTTACAGCCCAAATGGAAAAGTATTCAGGCAATCGGGAGCCAATGAACACCACAGGCCACAGTAAGCACAGATAACAGCTTACAGCCCTGCGTCAGGAAAAGGCTTCTCCAATGGTAACAGCTCTGCTCCTGCAAGGGAGGGCCTCCCAGACGAAGTTGCTACAGTGACCAGCCAAAGGCTTAGCTTCCCCTTCACTGCTTCTGCTCTCTGTTCAGGGAATGTAGCAACTCAGCCCAGCCATGAAAAGTCCCTGGGCGGCAAGAGTACTACTGCTTCTCTCCCTCAGCTGTTCTCCATCCAGGTTCTGCAGCTGCTGCTGGATCTTGACCCAAACCTCAGTCAAGAGATTTATTGGAAGAGAAGGGTCCAGGAGAGGGTGGCTGCCTCAGCTGAGGGTGGGAGAGGGCAGCAGGGAAAGGGCTTTGGGCTCAGGACTTATATAGGTCTTCGTGAGCGGGGAGCCTTTTTGGGAGACTTTCAGGGTGGGGATTGGTCAGATTTTATTCCTTTTTTACCCTGATTTGGTTTTAGTTTCAGGACCAAAATGTTTCTTTCACTGGCTCTTTTGAGCTTTTGGGCTCTAATTTCAGGACCAGAGCACATTTCTTTCACTGGCTCTGACTGTAGAGCCAAAGTGTGTTTCTTTGGTGCTAAGTTCAGAGTCAGGGCACATTTCTTCTTAATTCTGGGTTCAAGGGTTCAGGGATAAAGTATCTCACTGGCTCAGGTCTTAGATTCAGAGTGGTTTTTTTTTTTTTTTTTTTTTTTTTCCTTCACAACTCTGGGTTCAGGGCTAGAATCGGTTCCTTTCACTACATCTGGATCCAGAGCCAGGGTGGGTTTCTTTGGCTGGACACTTTTCCCTACATGTACTGTTCTAGAGGCAGTGGTTCCTGGGAGAATACAGCCAATAAATGAAGCAGATTAAAGTCTCATGCAATAGCCAACTTTATTTAGAACACCAGGCAACTTATACTCTGAAGGTTAAGAAAAATCACATGATCTCTTCCCATCTCTCCTTACCTCCTTTCCCCTATTCTCCCATTTTACTTGTATTTTTAAAATCTATTTTCCCTTCCCAGGGGGATTTATGAATGTCTTTTTTAGGGTCCTCCTTGTTACCTAGCTTCTCTGGGGTGGTAGATTGTAGCCTGGTTAACCTTTGCTTTACACCTAATATCCATTTATGAGTGGGTATATACCATGTTTGTCTTTCTGAGTCTGGGCTACCTCACTCACAATGGTTTTATGCAATGGTCAAGTTGCAGGAGAGACAGAGCAAGAAAGCAAAGAAAGAGAAATTTTGAAAGAGGGAGCAATTTTGAAGTTAGGGAGAAACTGGAACCCACAAGAATAACCCCAGCTAAAACTCCAAGCTGTAGTAGAGTGGCTGAATTGTCTTTCTCCTATAATCAAATTGATGACCACCCTAATTGTTATCTTTGAATCTTCATCCAGCAACTGATGGAAGCAGATGCAGAGAGCCAGATAAGCACTGGGCCAAGTTCCCAGTCCAGTAGAAGAGAGGAAGCAGGTATTATATGAGTAAAGGATCAAGATCGCAATAGGAAAACTCACAGAGAAGATGACCTGAGCTATTGGGAGCTCACTGACTCTGGACTGACAGCTGGGGAACCTGCATGGGACTGAACTAGATCCTCTAAATATGGATGACAGTTGTGTGGCTTGGACAGTTTGTGGGGCCTCTGGCAATGGGACCAGGATTTATCCCCGGTGTATGAACTGGCTTTTTGGGAGCCCATTGCCTATGGAGGGATACCTTGCTCAGCCTTGATACAGGGGGCAGAGGCTTGGTCCTACTTAATCTTGATATGCCAGACTTTGAGTTCCCATGGAAGCCTTATCTTCTCTGAGGAATGGATGGGGAGGTGGGGTAGGGGAAGCTATGGTGAATGAGTGGGAGGAGAGGAGGGAAGAGAAACTGTGGTATGTAAAATGAAAAAGAAAACTTTTAATTAAAAAGAAATAAAGAAAAAAGAAATCACATGAATGGAGTATCCAATCACAAGGAAAAGCCACATGTGGCAAAAAAAAATTGTTTTTCCATCGAGGCATTTATACAAATAACAACAGTCAGTTGTAATGAATAATCTGATGTTAACACACTCCTATCTGCTATACCTGGGAAGAACATGAAAACAGATTCCAAAAGCAATTCCATGTTTTTGAAGAAACTGGGGTTGTAATACAATCTTGTCTTTTTGAAGTTTTTTCAAACTTCAAAATTTTTGTCCAAGGCTACATTTTACAAGCACTCAGAATTCTTACACGACTCCATTCTTGCATGTGTTCAGACACTTAGAGCATACCTACTCTTGTTTGTTTATATATTTGTTACCAAATACTCATGTTGTCAAATTGCATTCTAAATAATCTTGTTTATACTCACAGATTAATTAAAGCTCTCCTCCCTCTTGGTCCCAGAAGCTTCTAATTACAATGGGCAGTGGTTATGAGCAGATATTCATAATAGGTCAAATGACCTGGCATAAATAACACTAAGTACTCTGATGTGCATGAGTCATCTGTATCAATCTTCCACCACTCAAAGCTCAGGGGACTTCTTGGAAGTGGGGCGAAAGGGATGTAAGAGGCAGCAGAAAGAGGAGGAAAGTTATGGAATGCTGGTTTTCCGACATGATGTGGCTGTTGCACAATCAGCCATGGCTGCCTGCATCAGACCTACAGAAAATGAAGGCAATTAAAATTCCAGTGTTGATGGAGAAGAGGGTGTCAAGGCTCCACTGCTAGCTGAAGGCTAGTGAGAGAGGGAAAGTCCCTCTTCTTTGGGGATATGGCAGCAGGGAGGTGTCTCAGTAGATACCCACATGCCCGTGTGCACATGGGCAGCACTAATTGGATTCAGAAAATGATCAGTAACAATAAAAATGGAGACAGGAAGTGGAGAGGGAGATAATGGGATAAGAGACACTAGTGAAGGTTGGAGAGAGGTAATAATGGATAGCTATGACCCCTATACATTGTATAAAACCTCCCAATAATTACCTTTTTAACTGGTACAAAAAAATGACTTGTACTCCTGGGAAAACGCAAAGAAATTTAGAGTCTGTGCAAACTGGAGGGAAGAATAGAATTATTCCTAAAAGTGACGGTGATGAACACTTTGTAAATATTCCTATTTTTTAAGGGCCATCAAGCTCGATGACTTGAATTCAATCCCCAGAGCACAAAGGGTGGAAGAAGAGATCCAACTCCTACAAGTCTTTTGACTTCTAGCCACATGTCAGGACACATGTCACGTGCACTCGCACGCGCGTGCACACACACACACACAAACACATACTCACACACAAACAAGTAAATTAAAAATGTTAAACACATATAAGGCTGTTCACCAACACAAACATGACTTATAAAGAGTGTCAGAGGTGCTTGCAACTCTTATTGGTCAAATATCAATGGGAATATCAATAATTTTTTCCCATCAACTTTCATTTTGACTGGTAAGATAAATTCTCAGCAAAACCCAAGACTTCACTGTTGTTTGTGTTTGCTCTTTTTGTGGGCCCACTACTCAGCTTTCAAATAAATCACACATGGAGGCTCATTCTTACTTATAAATGCCTGATCTTAGCTTGGCTTGTTTCTTGTCCGCTTTTCTTAATTTTAAACTAGCCCATCTACCTTTTGCCTCTGGGCATTTATCATTTTTTTTATATCTCTTTAATCTTACTTTAACTCTTACTCCATGGCTAGGTGGCTGGGTGGCTAGTCCCTGGTGTCCTCCTCTCCTCCTTTCCTCATTCCTTAATCTACTGTCTTTCTTCTTCCCTGCTTCCAGATTTCTCCTTCTATTTATTCTGCCTGCCAGTCCCACCTCTCATTTCTCCTGCCTTACTATTGGCTGTTTAGTTCTTTATTAGACCAATCATGTATTTTTTTCTAAAACCATCTAAGCACAATAATACAGCTTGACAGAGTTAAACAAATGCAACATAAACAAATTCAACACGTCTTTGCATTATTAAATAAATGTTCCACAGCATAAACAATTATAACACATGTTAAAATAATATTCTACAACACTTCATATACTATAAAGCAAGGTTTTGGTGACTGATTGACTTATAAGCCACACCTGTCTGCTTGGAAGATGACAGAAACACAAGGCAAGGTGTTCTAGTGTGTGCTGTGTTTTCTCACTTGTGCTGAAAAGAACACTATGCATACATTATTACATCTCTGGAATGACATCCAGGGAACCTTCAGTCCCACCTCTGATGGGCCAACTAAGAACCAAGAGAAAAGTCATGAGGCCTGATTGATTGTTCTATATTCCATGGAAGTTTTCCCACTACAGCATATATAAAGGAAAACTATTCTTTCCCTGCACGCCTTAGAGTTCTTTGGATGGAATGAATCCCTATTTTGTTTTGTAAGGATTAACAAGAGAAAATTCAGAAGTTGTTAACTAATGCCTTTTCTTATACACCAGGAAGACATCCAGAAAATTAGTAACTATAAAGAGGTGTCTAGACTTCCCGCTTAGAATCTTGCCAAGAAGGGACAGTCCATTTTAACAGCAATGACAAAATGAGGATGCAGAATTTGGGTCATTATAGTCTCATCTCAAAGGAAGGCTGTTAAAGTTTGCTGGCAAAGCCTCCTGTAGAAGGGTCCTTTAGTATGATCTTTAAACCTGTAACTGTCTAAAACTGACTTGATATTGACCCTTTTATCCCTTCTAGGCAGGAGGGGGATGTCTTTTGTCTCTGTAAACTAAATCTTGATTTTAAGCCAACAGAGGGAGGACAAGGGACCCCCCACATCATCTTACTCTCTTCAGCTCAATTGCCCTCCATATTTTGTGGACACATATTCTGGTCACCCATAGATGTATAACATTTTAATGTTTTAATTAAAAGATAAATCTATATTTTACAAATAAGAGCAGACAAAGCAAAAATAAAAGATCTCTTTCCTTTCTAGTATACTTAAGAAAGTACCTTTCACTTGGAATCACAAGAAAAACCCTCAGCTATCATCAGGTGTATAAGGATGCTTTCTATGACATCATTGTCACAAAACTACCAAAGCACTGGCTGAACACTTCTAGAGATGGTGAGTCGCTTTCTCCTGAGAAAGACTGCTCTGTTCTTATCATCAGCCATGGTTCATAAGGTTTTTTTTTTCCTTTTCTTTTGGTACTACAAGTTGAGTCCAAAGCCTTGTGCATGCTAAACTCAAGGTATACCACTGAGCTGTATCAAAAAGTTATCATAAACCTCTCCAAAGATCATAAATGTAATCTCTTCTTTTATGAGGCCCATAACCTCTAGGAGAATGTACAAGAACAGTCTGTTACTCAGAATGCCATCCACACTTTATAGCGCCATACACATAGAGTCCAGACACAGAACATGGTCACAACTGGGCTTCCCCTTCAATTGCTTGTATCACAAGGGGTTTGTTTATCTTGGAGGGCACTCAGGAGTTTTCCTCATTCCTCAGTCATTCCCTCTTATCTTGCACCATCTTCATACAGTTGCTAGGACCTGGATCCAAACTGTCCTGAACTATAGAATAACCATCAGCTCTCCAAGCTGTCATCATAAAAAATAGTTTTGGAAGCCATACTTGACACTTTGATTCCCATGTAATTGAGATCAGAAGAGCCCAAGAAAGATTCACATCAAAGGTCACTGTAAAGTTCCAAATCTGGAGGGAACTTGGCCCTCCCTTCTCCTGCTCACTCCACAGACATCTTTCGCAGGTGGAGACCCTCTCCAGGGTATCACTCCAGATCTCCTTACAGCCTCTTTGGGAAAGAATTTACTTCCTTCAGATTCTTCAAAGAGAAATAAACCTTCAAACAAACATCTTCCTCCTTTTAAATATGCCTAACCTGTCATAGATGCCCTTTAATGCATTAATAAGGCTATGACTACATTTTTTTTAAACCAGGGGTCTCCCTGGTGTATAAGAAAAGGCATTAGTTAATAACTTTTGTATTTTTCTTTTGTTAAACTTTAAAAAACAAAACAGGGATTCATTCCACACAAAAGATGTGAGAAAGGAATAGATAACAGTGGTCCATTATTCCTTCCTGGTAATTTACGGTTCTGCACTGAACCAATAAATTTATTTATTTATTTATTTGGCTTTTTTATTATGGAAAAAAGTCATTTTTTTAATCCATGTATCCCCTTGTTCAAGATCCCTTCCCCCTCTCATTCCTCCCAGTTACTCACTCTTCTCTCCATCAGTTTATCTCATCCTGAGCAAGGGCAGAAGGTCCAAGGTCCCAAGGTGGCTTAGTTCAGCATCCACTCCTGGCAGATCTGCTTTCCTCACCCCTACATCAAGACTGAATCAGATGTTTCTCTGGAAGGAATGGGCTCCAAAGTGCCAGTCCAAGGAGTTTCAGATTCCAGGCTGTTCAGTGGTTGTGGTTTGCAGCTTGGACATGCTTAGCATTTTTTGTTTAAAGTCCACTAATGAATGAGTACATCCCCTGTTTATCTTTCTGAGTTTGTGAGACCTCGCTCAGGAGGATATTCTCCAAATCCATCCATTTGCCTGCAAATTTTAGAATATCATTTTTTCTCGCTGCTGAGTAGTTACTTCATTGTGTAAAGATACCATAGTTTGTTACTCCATTCTTCAGTTGAGGGGCACCTAGGTTATTTTCAGGTTCTTCCTATTACAAATAATGCTGCTATGAACATAGTTGAGCTAATGACTTTGGAGTGTAAATGTGCATCTTTAGGGTATATGCCCAGTAGTGGTATTGCTGGGTCTTTGGGGAGATTGATTCCCAGTTTTCTGAGAAATCGCCATACTACATTCCAGAGTGGCTGAACAAGCTTACACTCCCACCAACAATGGAGGAGTGTTCCCCTTGCTCCACAACCTCTCCAGCATAGGCTGTCATCTGTGTTTTTTATCTTAGCCAATCTAATAGGTGTCAGGTGGTATCTCAAAGTTGTTTTGATTTTCATTTCTCTGATGGCTAAAGTTGTTGAGCACTTTTTCAAGTGCCTTTCAGCCATGCGTAATTCTTACTGAATTACATGCTGAGAATTCCCTTTTAAGTTCTGAACCCCATTTTTTTATTAGGTTATTCAAGGTTTTGGGCTCTAGTTTCTTGAGTTCTATATATATTTTAGATATCAGTCCTCTGTCACTTTTAGGGTTGGTGAAAATCTTTTCTCATTCTGTAGGCTGTCATTTTGTCTTATTGACTGTGTCCTTGGCTTTACAGAAGCTTCTCAGTTTCAGGAGGTCCCACTTATTGATTGTTGTTCTTAGTGTCTGTGCTACTGGTGTTATATTTAGGAAGTGGTCACCTGTGCCAATGGGTTGGAGGGTATTTTCTACTTTCTTTTCTATCAGGTTCAGTGTGACTGGGTTTATGTTGAGGTCTTCGATCTACTTGGATTTGAGTTTTGTGCAGGGTGATAGGCTTGGATCTATTTGCATTTTTCTACACACTACATCCAGCTATGCCAACACCATTTGTTAAAGATACTCTTTTTTCCACTGAGTACTTTGGGCCTCTTTGTCAAAGATCAGGTGTTCCTAGGTTTTTGGGTTAATGCCCAGATCCTCAATTCTATTCCATTGATCTGTTTTTATGCCAGTACCAGGCTGGTTTTATTACTATAGCTCTATGGTATAACTTGAAGTTGGAGATGGTGATGCCTCCTGAGGTTCTTTTGTTGAGCAAAATTGTTTTGGCAATCCTGGCTTTTCTGTTATTCCAAATGAAATTGAGTATTTTTCTTTCAAGGTCTTTACAAAATTGTGTTGGGATTTTGATGGGAAGTGCATTGAATCTGTAGATTGCTTTTGGTAGAATTGCCATTTTTACTATGTTGATCCTACTTCCAATAAATTTATTAAACCTACTTCCCTTAACTGAAATGCCCCTCCAAGGAGAAGCTATCACCGCTCTTAGCTTGCAATATGTAGACTCTTAGAATGGGACTTTCTCTTCTTAAATACTGATGATGAGCCAAAGAATCTGGGACTGTTTTTGATCCTTCCAGTTTTTGCATTAGATTAATCTGAGTCTAAAACATTTGATATTTTGTTTGTTTGGGGGTTTGGTGGGTTTTTTTGTTTGTTTGTTTGTTTGTTTAGCTCTCATGTAAATGACCAGAAGTCCTTTCTCCAAACCCTCACTAAGCTATTGGGCTATAATCATTAATCAAGTTGCCTCCGTAGAGTTCAATTTCAATTCCAGTTTCACAGATGAGTAATTCTAACCTTTTGTTAGCAGTTTCCCAAGCAGTCACCAGAAGAGACTCTATGGGCTGCTCAGCTTTGCTTCTTCATGGTCTAGTTCAAGTGTGGGGACAGCTGCTAAGTGGTCTGGAAGAAAAAAACTCAGGAAAACAATATATTCACCACTGAAGCTAATTATCTCAAGCTGTATTTATTATGTGTGAGTGTATGCCACCATGTAGACATAGCAGGCAGTGAGTACCTTGTGGGAGTTGGCTCTTTCTTCTGAGCATGTGGGTTTAAAGGATCAAACTCAGGTCATCAGGATTGACAGGAAGTACCTTTAGCCAGTGAGCTGCTCTACTGACCATGTATATAAGCTAATTTTTTTAATTTTAAAAATGTTTTTATTAATTCTTTGAGAATTTAATAGAATGTGTTTTGATCATATTCACACTCCTCCCTCTCTTCCCTCTGATTCCTCCCAGGTCTGCTCCCATCTCCTCATCCCCCAACTTCTTATCCCTTCTGGGGTTCTTAATAACCCGTCTGGTCTAATTAGTGCTTCCCATGTGCTCATGGGGGTGAAGCCACTCACTGCAGCATGGCCAACCTACAGGGAGCCATACCCTTAAAGAAGACTGACCGTCTCTGCCAGAAGCCCTCACCTGTCTATAACTCTTCAGTTAGGAGTGGGTCTCATGAGCCCCCTCTCCCTCCTTACTAGGATGCTGATTGGCTTGTTCTTGTGCAGACATCCACTGCTGAAGTGAGTCCATGAATGCAGTGGTCATGATGGGAAGACTCTCTTTCACTCCTGGCTTCTCAGAACTCTTGATCTAACAATTTATCTCCTCTTCTGTGATGGTCCCAGAGCCTTAGAAGAGGGATATAATATAGATGTGCCATGTGACACTGACACTTATTATCTGCTCTTTGATCAGTTATGAGTTCTGTGTTATTCACCACTGTACAAAGAAACGTATCAAATGGGATCTGACAGCTACACTGATCTATGTATATAGAGATAAAAATTTAGAAGGTAGTTGACAGGATGTCTATTTAGAAGAATGATAGTAATAGGTTTACCCCTGGGGCCTGTGAGATTTCTCCAGCCACAAGTTTCTGGCTGGATTTGCAGCACCAGACATGTTTTTCCTCCACTGAAGCAGGCCTTGGACATAAGTTAATCTAATTTTTTTAAGAGTAGATATTTTAATTCACAGTTTATTTTATTACAAAATTAAAAACTTGGTAATGTTGGCAGGATATTTTTGGAATAAATTGTACATTTTTTCTTCTTAATTTATTCTTCTCTGATATATTACATTCCAACCACAGTCTCACCTTCCTCCACATCTCCTAGTCCCTCCCGCCACCCTCTCACTCCTCCAGATCCCCTCTTCCACCATTTCCCTTCTGAAAAAAGCAGGCCTCCCAGGAATATCAACCAAACACATCAAAACAAGTTATAATAAGACTAGGTACAAACCTCCACACCAAGGCTGAATAAGTGAACCCAGTAGGAAGAAAAGACTCCCCAAAGCAAGTAAAATGACAAAGACACCCTCACTGTTAGGCGCTCCACAAGAAGACCAAGCTACACAACCATAGCATATGCAGAGGACCTACATCAGACCCATACAGGCTCCCTGATTGTCACTTCAGTCTCCATGAGCTCTGTCTCAAGCACATTGTTAGCTAGCTCTTTCATCTCAATTCAGCCCATTTCTACTATTCTATCTGCCACATGGCCCAGCCTATGGCTTACCTGGGTTCCTTACATGGCTCTTCTTTGGGGGTCAGATGGAGACTGACTAACTCCGCCCTCCTTCTGTCTCTCCTCTGATTCTCCATCTACTTCTATGGTGTTCCACATAGGACGAAACAGCTCCTTTATTTACAGAGAACAGTCCTACCACATCTGTTGGCCATGTTCTTGTGATGTCTCCCACACCTCTGGCTTCTACACTCCTTCCTCCCCTTCTTCCATGGGATTCCTGAATTCTACCTAATGTTTGGCTGTGGTCTCTGCTTCTGCTCCTATCAATTGCTGGATGAAGCCTCTCTGATGACAATTATGCTAGGCTCTGGTCTATGAATATAGCAAAACATCATTAGGAATCATTGAATCATTTTTATTGAGGGTTTTTGTTTGTTTGCCAGTTATGTTTGGTTCAATCCTAGATCTGGGGCTGTCCAGCCTCTGGGTTCTTGGTCCTCCAGACAGTGTCAGGCATGGGCCCCAAGTTGGATTCGTCATTAACTGGCCACTCCCACCAGTTCTGTGCCACTGTTACTCCAACACATCTTGCAGGAAGGACAAATTGTAGATCAAGGTTTTGTGGCTAGACTGATGTCCCAGTCTTGCCAATGGAAACAGTTCAGCTACATAAGATGATGGGTTCAAGCTCTGTATCCCCTGTTACTAGGAGTCTTCATGAGGGTCAACCTCCAAGATTCCAGGGAGTTTCTAAAAAGTCGATTTCCATGTGATGCCAAAATGCTCCCCAGCTCTCTCCATTCACCCTTCTGCAAACCTGATCCCTCCTGTTCCTTTCCTCCACCACCCCTAGTCCACCCATGAAATCTATACTCTTTCCCCTTCCTAGGGAGATTCATGCAACCCTCATCACCACCCTTCTTCCAAAGTCTTCCTTGTTACTTAGCATCTCTGGATCTGTGGATTGTAACATGATTATCTTTACTTTATGGCTAATGTCCACTTAACAGTGAGTATATACAATGTTTGCCTTTCTGGGTCTAGGTGACTCACTAAGAATGATTTTTTTTCTAGTTCTATCCATTTGTCTGCAAATTTCATGATGTCGTTTTTTATTACCTTTTTTTTAATTCATTCTTCAGGTAAGGGACATCTAGGTTGCTTCCAGCTTCTGCCTACTATGAATAAAGCTGCTATGAACATACTTGAGCAAGCGTTCTTGTTGTAGAATGGAATGTCCTTTCAATATGTGCCCAGGAGTGATATAACTAGGTTTGGAGAAAGATCAATTCCCAATTTTCTGAGGAACCACAATATTGATTTCCAAAGTGGCTATACTTGTTTGCATTCCCACTAGCAATGAAGGAGATTTCCCTTTGCTCCACATCCTCAGCACGTGAGCCATCATTTGTGTTTTTAATCTTAGCATTCTGACAGGTATAAGATGGAATCTCAAAGCTGTTTTACATTTCCCTGATGGCTAAGGATGTTGTACATTACTTTAAATGCTTTCCAGCCATTTGAGATCCTTCTGTTGATAATTTTGTTTAGATCTTATACTGGCTGGTTTTGTTGTCAACTTGACATAAATTAGAGTCATCAGAGGGAAGGAAACTCAACTGAGGAAATGTCTCCATGAGATCCAGCTGTAAGGCATTTTCTCAATTAGTGATCAACGGGAGAGAGCTGAGCCCATGGTGGGTGGTACCATCCCTGGGCTGGTGGTCCTGGGTTCTATAAGAAAGCAGGCTAAGCAATCCAGAGGAAGCAAGCCAGTAAGCAGCACCCTTCAATGGCCTCTGCATCAGCTCCTGCCTCCAAGATCCTGCCCTGTTTGAGTTCTTGTCTTGACTTCCTTCAGTGTTAAATAACAATGTGGAAGTATAAGCCAAATAAACCCTTTTCTCCCCAAGTTGCTTTTTAGCCATCATGTTTCATTATAGCAATAGAAAGCCTAAGACAGATATGTACCTCATTTTTAATTGTATTGTTTAGTTGTTTATATCTAGTTTCTTGAGTTCTTTATATATTTTGAATATTAGCTGTCTGTCAGATGTGGAGTTGGTGAAAATCTTTTCCCATTCTATAGGCTGCCATTTTTGTCCTTTTGAGGTGTCCTTTATCTTACAGAAACTTTTCAGTTTCATGAAGTTCCATTTATTAGTTGTTGATCTTAGTGCCTGCACTGTTGGTGTTCTGTACAGGAAGTTGTTTCCTATGCCAATACATTTAAGGCTATTCCACACTTTCTCTTTTATTGAGTTCAGTGTATTTGCTTTTATGCTGAAGTCTTTGATCCATCTGGACTTGAGTTTTGTGCATGTTCTATACATGCAGACATCCAGTTTGGACCAGCACCATTTGTTGAAGATGCTCTCTTTTGTCCATTACATGTTTCTGGCTTCTTTATCAAAATTCAGGTGTCCATTGGTGTGTGCATTTATGTCTGGGTCTTCAATTCCAATTCATTGATCAACTTGTCTGTTTTTATGCTAACATCATGCACTTTTTATTACTATAGCTTTGTAGTACAGGAATGTACTATAGTACTACAGCTTGAGATCAGGAATGATCATAGCTCCTGACATTCTTTTATTGTTCAGGATTGCTTTTAGCTATCCTGGGGTTTTTTTATTTTACCATATAAAGTTCAGTATTGATTTCATGGTCTGAAAGAATGTGTTGGAATTTGGATGAGGATTGCATTCTCTCTCTCTCTCTCTCTCTCTCTCTCTCCCCCCTCCCCCCCCAGAAGTCCCGCCTATACCTCCTGCCTAGCTATTGAACCTTCAGCTTTTAATTACACCAATGACAGCAATACGTTTTCACAGTGTACAAAAATCCTAACAGCAGTTATAGGTCTATTTAAATTATTTATTCAATCTGGACTTAACTTGGTAAGTGGTATCTATGGAGAAAATTTTCCATTTCATTTAGATTTTTCAATTTTGTAAAGTACAAGTTTTTAAAGTATGACCTAATGATTCTTTGGATTTTCTCAGTGTCTGTTGTTAGTCTCCCTTTTCATTTCTGATTTTGTTAATTTGGATATTCTCTCCATATGTTTTAGTTAGTTTGGATGAGAGTTTGTCTATCATGTTGATTTTCTCAAAGAACCAACTCTTGGTTTCATTGAATTTTTTTTTTTTTTTTGCATTGTTCTCTGTATTTCCATTTTATTGATCACAGCCCTCCATTTGGTTAGTCCCTGCCCCCTGCTGCTGTTGGTGTGCTGGCTTAGTTTTGTTCTGGAGCTTTCAGGTGTGGGATTAAGTTGCTAGTGTGAGATCTAATTTCTTTATGAAGGAACTTAGTGCTGTGAAATTTCCTCTTAGCACTGCCTTCAATATGTCCCATAAGTTTGGTTATGTTGTGCATTTATTTTCATTGAATTTTTTAAAAAAAATCTTTAATTATTTTCTTTATTTCTGTCTTGACCCAGTAGTCATTCAGTATAGAGTTGTTCGGTTTCCACTAATTTGTAAGCTTTCTGCAGTTGAAATCTAGCTTTAATCTGTGGTGTCTGATAGGATACAGCAGGATTTGGGGCTGCTATTTCAATTTTCTTGTATCTTTGAGACTTGCTTTGTGGTCCATTTTAAAGAAAGTTCCATGAGGGATGGAGAAAAAGGCATATTCTTTTGTGTTTGGGTGAAATGCCCTATAAATATCTATCAGGTCCATTTGATTCATAATGTCTGTTAGTTCCATCATTTCTCTGTTTAGTTTCTGTCTGGATGACCTATCCATTGGTGAGAGTAGGGTGTTAAAGTCTCCCTATTAGTGTGTGAGGGTTGATTGTGATTTAAGCTTTAATTTTTTTTTAACAAATATAAGTACCATTGCATTTCAGGCATTGATGTTAAGAATTGAAATGCCATCTTGGTGCATGTTTCCTTGGATGAGAATAAAGTGTCCTTCCCCACCTCTTTTGATTAATTTTTGGTTGAAGTCTATTTTGTTAGATATTATAATACCTACTCCAGCTTGAGTCTATTTGCTTAGAAAATCTTTTTCCAACTCTACCCTGAGGTCATTTTTAAAGTGAAATACTTCCATATTTCCACAAATTATAATCATAAAGAAGATTTGAAGAAGTTATGCATTGATGTTTTGCTCTCCACTAAAGTTACAAGAGCCAGCAAAGATTTTATAGAGGAGAGAGAGAGAGAGAGAGAGAGAGAGAGAGAGAGAGAGAGAGAGAGAGAGAGAGGATTTTATAATAAGCTGGTCTGCAGAATGAGTTCCAGGACAGACAGCAAGGGCTATACAGAGAAACCTTGTCTGAAAAAAAGGGGGAAGGGAGGAAGGAAGGAAGGAAGGAAGGAAGGAAAAATGAAATCTGTAAAGGAATGGTGCCTTACCAAGTCCACAACGTTCAGGTGTGAACATCTTCAACCTATGATTCCATGGAGACTCCAAAGATGACTGTCTTTTTCAAGGGCTGTTTTTCTAGGAGGCTTACTGTAGCATGAATTCAGCTTGTAAAGAAAGAGACTCAGAGCCAAATATCGGGGGAAGGCTGAAATATCAGAGAGAGGAAGCACCACAGTCAAATCTCACCCAACTATCTTCCAACTTTCTCAGCCTCACTCCTAGTCACTTCTGACTCTGCTGGTTTCCGACAAGGCCTTAAATACCCTTCTTGCCAGCTGAATCCCATGCAGGTTAGGATTAAAGGCAGGAACTACTCCGTAGCTAGCCTTGACCTCTCAGAAACAGAGAAAATTCTGTCTCTGGAGTTATGGGATTAAGGGCATAGGTCACCACTCATGGCTTTCCCTGTGCTGGGATTAAAGGTGTGTGCCATTGAATCTTAGCTGTTTGTCCTGGTACTGAAGAACTTCCTGAGCTATGTCTGCCTAGTTTTTGACTGTGTGTTAATCTCTCAAATATTTCAGATTTTATTAAATTTGTAACAAATCACCAGAACTTAAACTCTGTGTTGTTTACGCAAGCCCAGACCTGAATAAAACCATCTCTTCCCCCAACCTCTGTCTCCTGGCCTCCTGGCTTGCTTCGGTAGACACAGAAGCTTCGGAAGGATCATCAGGCTCAGGTAACGTGGTATGTGTAAAGGGGTTCTATATTAGGCTAGCTAGGGTGCAAAGACCCACCCACTGTGAACCTTCCCTCATGCCATGGTTAGGGTCCTGGACTTCATCCAGAGGAAAAAAAACTCAGCATCACCATTCACCTCTTCCTGCTTCCTGACCGTGAACTCAACACAGGAAATGTTGAGTTCACACATGCTGCTCTCTTGGCTCAAGTGGGCTTTAATTCAGGAGTAGGAGATCAGATATTCTGGGTCATATAAAACTTCTATCTACCTCTCTAGGTTCTTGTTTCATACATTTAAAGAATGGAATCCTTGAACAATGAGAAGATGCATTTAGAAAGGAGTTTTACACCCTGGACTGACCCTTCGGACCCCACTCCAACTACAGGAACACCTGACTCACTTTTGAGGGAGGGTGGACAAAACTGGATTTGGCCAGGAGTGGAGACTGATCCAAACATTATTGGGTCAGTGGGACCATAGGACTGTCTGCTCCCTGCCCAGGGAGGGGATGGGGAGTTGTGGAGAGAAAGAATGGCCTGATGTGGTGGAAGGGGGAGGGGACCTTGAGTAAGGATATACAGGGATGGAAAAAAATTCAGAGGGAAAGCTGAACACAAAATAAATATATGTGTAGCAATCTTATTTGCATTATCACCCTTGATAAGTCATGCTTATGACTTTTATCTTCTTTATAGTTAACTTTTCAGCATTTTAAATTCATTTTACTGTTTTTTTTTGATAAATACAAAATAAATAAAGAAGAAAAAAAATAGAAAGGAGTTTTATTAGAGACTCATAGTTATGATCCTAAAAGAAAGAAGACAGAGTACTCCTTTATTGAGGGAAGCCAGTCCCCAGAATAGGACATCATCAAACTATTTGTCTAGAGGTCTTTAATAGGATTTTTTTTTCCAGATATTGTGGTGTAGCATAAGAAGGGAAATCAGTTGATCAGTCCAGTGGGCTCAACCACGATGTGTCCAAGTGCTTCCTCACATGAAGACTCTAGAAATAGCATCTCATTTAGAGGAAGAAACACTAACAGAAACCAGCTCTCTCTTCAAGCATTTTTTTTCTCTGTTACTTTTATTTCTGATTATCTGAGTGTTGGTGCCCATAGAGTCCCCTGGGGCTGAAGTTACAGGTAGTTGTAAGCTGCCCAGTGTGGATACTAGAAACTTAGGTCCTCTGTAAGAGCAGAAAGTGCTCCTAACCACTGAGTCATCTCTCTGGCCCCAAAACCAAAATTGTTTTCAGCTTCTGAGCAAGGATGACTATGCTGAGATTCGTGACTGTCAGTACAATTATCTCCTGTTCTTATCACAATATGGATGCCACAAGTGCCTCTTGCTCTGACTAACCTGCCCGAGTGGGCTGCATCCTGCCTGGAACTTTAAGCCAGAATCGAGCTTTCCTCCCTGGCATGGCTTCCTGTCATGTGATGAGAAAAGTCACCAATATAGGTATTATCTGAAAGGAATTGATTCTAAAAATGTCATAGGATCACAGATAGCTGGGAACAAAGCTTAATAAAGTAATAATAGATTGTAGAGAGAGAAAGAGAGTGAGATGAGAACAAAATCTAACTCTTTGATGTTGCCAAGGCTCCATTTTCTTGGGTAATTAAATGCTTGCTAAAGGCAAACACAAAGCATAGGAAAATACTTTAACAAAAGTTGTGTTTCCTTGGTGAGTTTCACATAAGTTAAAAGGGTGGAAGGATATTCTCACAAGTATTAAAAATAGACTGACAATATCAGAAAACCAGAACAGATCTTGATGAAAGGGCTTGTGTTTTGGTTACACTTCTATCGCTGAGCCCAAATGCCTGAGGCTAGACGATTTATAAGGGAAATATGATTATTTAGAGCCTTATCTTGCTTTGGAGCATGGTAGATGTCAGAGGAAAGTAGTTCAGCACAGTGTGAGAGTGTGTGGCTGCTTTAATACTAACCTGCTTGCTTGTAAATAATCCAGCTGAAGAATGTGAGAACTCATGGCCATAATATAGCCTTCCTGATAGTACTGAAAATGTCTTAAAGGGACAGTTGTGCTCCTCTTTTGGCAATCAAGTTACTGAAACAATAAACCCACAAGAAATTAGAATTCCCCAAAGAATCTCACTCTGCGAGAAGGAAATGACCGTATCTTAGCAAGAGGGGGATCCTGTCCCTTGGGAAGAGAACTTACACACTGCAGACAAGTTTTCAAAGGACCTCGAAAGATGTACCATGATGATGCACAAAACCCCACCTTGACTGGATCTGCTTTGTTATCCATATCTTTTGCTTTCCAGTTATCCGTACCCTCACATCAAGACCTTGAAGAGAGTGAGGGAATGAGATCACTGGACATCTTTGTTCCTCTTCCCATGTGGCCATAATCAATAAACTTCTTTCTGCTTTGCTCTAATGCTTGCTTTTTCGGTCGGCATATTCAGGACAAGTAGCTGAGCCTAGCTTATTAAAGCTGCTAGGCCACAGGCTGTGACCCTAATAACTCCAATAACAATGAGAATTAACCTGGTTCCATGGGAACGTGCTAAATCCCTCTTAACAACCTAATCTGCTGTTAGCATCTCCACTTTGGAACATTGTCACGATAGCCAGGCCAAACTGAACATGAGTTTCAGAGACAAAGAACAACGCCCAAGTCACAGCTTCTGCTGTTGTGTCCACACACAAGTAGTCCAGCTACCCTTGAACACACACACAAACTCCCTTCCTGCAAACCTTCGAACCCTTTAAAACATTTTTACATTCACTGGTCCTGGGGGGTATTTTGTTTTGCTTTCCTCTTCTTGTTTCTCATTCTGGAAAAACAAGTTGTTCTACTTTAGAGCAAAGTTGCTTTCTTTTTTCTCTAATTCTCCCATCTTCCCTTATTAAAACACATATTTTTTGCACAATCCTAGGTTTTCATGCCCTATTGCAACTTCTCCTGCTTATTGGAAGACACATACATTTGGGTTCCCTATGCCATATCAAAACAGTACACATATGCTCAAAAATGTATTGTCAACTTGCACTTGATAGTTAGTGCTAAGTAGCTGATGTCCCTTAGCAGTGACCCAGACACTAGCTACCCCTGTCTCTCAGCTTAGCCTACTGGAAACTTTCAAATTACAAAAGAATGGAGGAGTGAGGGGTCAGCTGGAAACTGTTCTTAAAATACAATTGTTTTTAAAGTTCACTTATAAATATTCATGGTGGTCCTACTTGTTTAATTTACATAGCATAAAAATTATGATTGAATTGCTTCTTAATATTTCATGAGACATTAGGTAATGCAGAAAGACGCACATGTGTCTGTTCCTGGCATAGCATACTTACCATGTGATTCTTTCTTGGTTTGTCTTTTCCATGTATCCCAAGCAGGCATGGGATCCACTGTATATCTAAGGATAATCTTGAGTTTCAGATCCTCCTGCCTCTAATGCCCAAACTATGCCATTTATGTGGTGCAAAGGATCAAACCCAGACCTTCATGCATGTTGGATAAGCACTCTGCCAACTAAGGTATACCCCCAGAACCTGTTTTGCTACCACTATGCTTGATGTGAATCAAAGTTTATTTTTATTGGCATTTTATTCTTAGGCTGGATTTATAATTTAATAAGTTCAAGCATCTAGTGGAGATGATGTAGCCTGGTTTGGCCAGTAGACTTAGGAAGAAGGATCCCTGGTCTTCTTATGTCAGTAACAGCACAGGTACATAGACATCTCTAAGGACACAGGTAAGTCTAGGGAAAATAGGCATTTGCAAGGTTAGGGAAGAAACTGGAGGAGAAATCATCACTGTCTCTACTTTGATCTTGAACTTCTAGTACAAACACTATAAGATGTCACATGGTTATGTCACTCAGTATGGTGGATACTTGCCCTCTACTAATGACAGTATTCATGGAAAATGTCCACAGGTTCATGGTGTGGGACTTGAGGAACATGAGCACATAAAAGAAAAGAACTGGCCTGTGTGGTAGAGACCGTGGGTTTTCAGGGGCTCCTTTTCTCTATACCCAGTGCTTCCCTGGTTGCACCCAAAATTGTGACATAAATGTATACTGTTCACACCACCTCTTTCAGGCCTCGGTCTCCAGATCCAGCTTGTCATCATCTGCTCATTGGATAACCAATAGCCCCACCCTTTGGCGGGGGGGGGGGGTGCAGAAAGAGACCCCAGGAGGAACAGGTAACCCTTTCACGCCACACTATCCCAAGTACTCTCACCTACCACCTTACTCTCTAGTATGATAGTGACAACCACTGCTGGGTGTGCCCTCTTGTCTTCTGTCACTGTGTCATGGTTGCCTTTTTTGCAGCTGACTCTCTGGCTGCTCACCTATGGACACCGTCACCTCTCTCAAATACTAGATGCCTCCTCTCCTCTCCGGAGCCATGCTGCTCTGGATCCTGTCCCTGTGGGAACTTCACTTGGCACAGAGCATCCTCAGTGGTGTGACAGGGAACCCCATACCTTGGGTGGTACACATGGTACACTTAGATGGCACCAATCTGTTTCTAGCAAGCTGAATGGCAGGAGCACAGGGATCTGTCCCTTAGAAGCCAGTGTCAGGTGTCAGAAGAACACAGATCTAGAAAGACAACAGGGTCCAGACATGTTCCACAGATGGACAGCTCCGTTCTCTGAGGAAGAACTGGACTCTTACATAATTTCAAGCCTGAGCCCTCCCTGCACTTCACTAGGTCTGTCTGCAGGAAGTCATAAGGAAGAAGAACTGGCCCTTCATAATTTCAAGCCTGAGCCCTCCCTGCACTTCACTAGGTCTGTCTGCAGGAAGTCATAAGGAAGAAGAGATGGAGTGAGGTAAAGAACTTGTTCCTGGGACTCTCCACCTACTTGGTCCCCTCCCAGCTGTCTCAAGACACCACAGAAAGCCAGAGTACTGGAGAAAGAGTCCTCTGCTGACTTTGGGATCCAACTCTGTTCCCATAAACGCCCTTTACAAGTCTTAAAATTTGTATGTAACTTCATATACATACACAACCACTGCCACATGTGTCCTCTGACTTTCACGTAAGGATTCAGCCAACTTCCTAAGACCTACATCCTGGCTCCATAAACATGGTGATGTCATGCTTTAGCCACTGCAAGCTCCCACAATTCTGACTGCCCCTCCCATGATGTGGAAAGTCTCCCATACCTGTGTGAGAAGCAAGGCACTCCTTCAAGGCAGCCAGTGGCATGTCCCCACTAAAGCTTTTCAGAAACAGAGGTGTCTTAGAGTTACTATGGCTACAGTGAAACACCATGAACTCAAACAGGGCAGGATCTGGACAGAGACCATAGAGGAATGCTGCTCATTGTCTTGTGCATCATGCTTTCTTATAGAACCCAGGACCACCAGCCTCACAATGGACTGGTCCCTCCCCATCAATTGCTAATTAAGAAAATGCCCGGCACTCTGGAGCAGGGGCAGCTGAACTCTGCACCTGGCCACACCCGCAGCCCCTGCTGCTCAGGGAATCTACTAGGAGCCCTACTGCGACCCTGAACTGAGTGTTCTGAGCAAACTAACTGCAGGGGTCTCTGAGGGGCGGATTCGAACCCTGACCAGAGGTGAGGAGGGCTCGGCGGGCCTCAGCGCCTGTATC